>CM037783.1:68442876-68492876 GCA_021229015.1 Solen grandis | reverse complement strand
TAACTAATTTTCTTTGTCGACCTGGGTCGTAGATCGTAGCTCAACCATTCAAAATAAACCAAAATAAATGATTGACCTGGATCGTAGATCGTAGCTCAACAATTCAAATAAACCAAAATAAAAGGGTTTTGAGCTGGGTCGTAGATCGTATGTAGCTAAACCATTGAAAATGTTCATAGAATGGTCGAGCTGGGTCGTAGATCGTAGCTCAACCATTCAAATAAACCAAAATAAATGGTTGAGCTGGATCGTAGATCGTAGCTCGACCACTGAAAATTTTCATGGAATGGTTGAGCTGGGTCGTAGATCGTAGCTCAACCATTCAAATTAACCAATATAAATGGTTGAGCTGGATCGTAGATCGTAGCTCAACCATTCAAATAAACCAAAATAAATGGTTGAGCTGGATCGTAGATCGTAGCTCGACCACTGAAAATGTTCATGGAATGGTTGAGCTGGGTCGTAGATCCCGCGAACAAAAATTTTCCGACGGAAACATTTCCGACGAAAAAGATTACGTGACTTTTTCCGATTGATACAATTTTCCGACGAGTACAATAAATTATCCCGACGAAGATAAAAATATTAACAAAATACAATTTTCACAACTAATACTAAATTCCCGACATATAATTTTTCCCGACGAACAGAAAATTTCCCGACGGAAACTTTTCCGACGAATGAGATATTCCCGACAAGTACAAAGATTTTCGAAGGAAACTTTTCCCGACGAAAGCATTTTTTTTTCCGACAAATGCAATTTTCCCGAAAAGTACAATAATCCCGACAAAGAAGACAAATATATAACTAGTTTACAACTAATACTAAACAAAAAGCGACAGATAGTTTTTCCCGACAAGTTCATTTTTCCAGACGAGTACAAAATTACCGACGACGACTAAAATACGATCTATGATCCAGATCAACCATTAATCTTGGTTTATTTCAATGGTTTAGCTACGATCTACGACCCAGCTAAACCATTCCATCAACATTTTCAATGGTTGAGCTACGATCTACGGACCAGGTCAACCATTTACTTTGGTTAATTTCAATGGTCGAGCTACGATCTACGATCCAGCTCAACCATTCCATCAACATTTTCACTGGTCTAGCCACGATCTACGATCCAGGTCAACCATTTATTTTGGTTTATTTCAATGGTTGAGCGGGATCTACGACCCAGCTCAACCATTCCATGAACATTTTCAGTGGTCGAGCTACGATCTACGATCCAGCTCAACCATTTATTTTGGTTTATTTCAATGGTTGAGCTACGGGTCTACGACCAGATCGACAAAGAAAATAAGTTATAGTTTCGATCTACGAACTTCACACACCTGAAATTTTCGCGTTTATTCGCGAAAGTTACGCGTTTATTCGCGAAACTATCGCGTTTATTCGCGAAATTATCGCGTTTATTTGCGAACGTTTCGCGATAATTCGCGAAAATATCGCGTTAATTCGTGAAATTTTCGCGTTTTAATTCGCGAAAGATTTCGCGTTGTAACGCGAAAATATCGCGTTTATTCGCGAAATTATCGCGTTTATTCGCGAAAATATCGCGTTAATTCGCGAAAGTTTCGCGTTTATTCGCGAAAGTATCGCGTTAATTCGCGAAAGTTTCGCGTTATAACGCGAAAATATCGCGTTTATTCGCGAAAAATATTTTTTTTTTCCAACCAAAATGAGCTCAATAGGCTTTCGTAAAAAAGGACAACAACCTGGACCAGAACTGAAAGTACATTTTCGGAAAAATTTGTTTTTTACCCCCCTGAAAGGGTCACGTATTGCACATTTTCCCGACAACTGCCAATTTTTTGTGGAAAAAAAATGGATGAAACCAATCAAAAACGTTAAAATATCTTGAAACGACTCAACCGATTAAAAAGGGGTTTCCCTGACAAGGGAATATTTATTTTTTATGTAAAAAGGGCAAAAGAATTCTTACGCTTGGGAAATTAGTTAAAAAAAAACGCTAGCCGGAGTGGCATCAGTGAATTTAAAAACCAAGATAAAAATTATGTGTATAAAACATATTTATAAATCATTTATGCATAATAGGGGTTTAAAACTAATTACTCTTATTAATAAATATCTAACATTTTAATTAAAAAACCTGAACGCAATATTGCTGACCATTCCCGGGAACGTAAAAATCCGAATTTTTTTCGAAAGTGTACTTTCACTTCTGGTCCGGGTTGCCCTTTTTTTGCCGATTCGCGAGTATTTCAAATAAAAAAAGCAGCAAGGAGATATGTTTCACGAAAATTTGGTATATTTAAAAAGAGAAATGCATGTTTTATTGATTCCATATTAAATTAATTGATTTTATTCAAGATTGTACAACGAGATGAAGCAAGTCTTTCCCCAACTTTGTCCACCTTGTTGATATTTATTGGACCATAGGTTTTTTTTTTAAACATAAGGAGCCGTCCCTTGCTAAATTTTTTAAAATGACGTAAAACATATCCATGTGGCACCCTCGTGTGTGGGGATGGGTGTAGTAAACGCTTCCATATAAGTAAAAAATAAGTAAATTTTTTATTAAAGTACATTTTTTATACAATATACATTTTTAAGAAAAAAGCAATTCAAACACCCCCCCCAGGGCCCATAATCACTTTTGGCATACAAACAAATAAATTCAAAAAAAAAAAATATCACATGAAATATAAAAAGATAAATAGACACTGATTTTTGAAATTGAATTAATAAACTAAAAATATTTGAGAAAATTGGGTTTAATACATTATTTAGCTTACTTGAAAGTCAAATCACCACAAGAACGGCATTTTTTTCTTGTATTTTTGTAAAAAAAAGGGAAATCATTTCTCACAAAAATTTTCCGAATAAATAAAGGAGTACAGTACATCTTTGAACATAAAATCTCTTATTTTTATATCTATAAATTTTCAATAAAAAAAGACTATAAAACCCAAAACCCCCGGAAATGGGGCGGAGCATAATTTGAAAAAATGACATTCGAAATTTTGCCGTAAACTCTTAACAGTTAAATCACATAAGTAGACACGTCCCAAATCTCGAACTCTTTAAAAAATTAAATAGAAAGGAATTTGAAATTGGGGTTCACTGATGGAAAGAAATAGCGGCAAACGCAAAATAAATAATAATGATACAGTTTATGACAGTATGATAATTTTTGTTCAATGTAGGTCTCCCCCCAAAAACATTTTTCAAGTTTGTCTTTGGTTGGAAAAGGGAAACGAATTTACCCCATTTTTAAATCAGGGGAAATTTTGACTGTCAGAATTCCCAAACCCGTACTTCATATTCTACCATTTTTTTAATCAATTTAAACATTAAAAACACCTCCCTACATATAAATTGATAGAGTAAAAAAAATATTTATTTTTTTATTTATTTTTTTTTAGGCTTGGTATTTTCGCAGTTTTTTATGGCAGCTCCTGAAGTGGTCGAAATAAATCCCTTTACTGTTTGGGCCCAAAATCGCCTTCAACCAAATATCGGAGGAAGGGTGAATTGGATTCCTAAATTATTCAAATATGGCCAATCGACCTTCAACCAAAATATCGGAGGAAGGTAAATTTGGAAATGCCTAAAATTTATTCAAAAAAATTTTTTTTTTTTTCTGAAATTTTTCTTTGGCAATGTACACAACCCCCACCAAAGCTCCATTTTCAAAAAGCCCTGAACTGCCCCTTGGTTTTTTTGGTTTGTTTCTCCCGGAAAACTATTTATTTGTTTTTTCCCGACTCTTGAAGGGACCCCCAATATTGGGGGGTACAACACTTTTCTTGGAGTTGAATCACTCAATCCGTTTTTTCTTCTTTTAACTTTTACCGAAAGTTCAACATAAAGGAGAGCGCCCTCTGATTTCGTTTTGAACATAATAAAATTATTTTAGGAATCTTTGTCTAGGTCATTTAAGGTTTTTCCCCTAAAAACGGGTTCTCACTCCTTTTCTTATGGAAAACGTAAGATTTTCATTTAGAAAAAAAGGCTTTGAAAAAAGGGGCGCGGAAGCTTTTTTGACGTTGAAAATGAACCTTATGTGATCTTTTAAACAAAACACACGGACGAATTTTAAGATTTTAAAATTTCCCCGCTCAACGTCCCTGATTTTGTCTTAGTACGCGGATTTTCCGGGGTGAAACCTGCCAACAAAAGCCCTAAGATTCTTTTGTCTAATTAAAGGTTTTCCAAACATTGGGAAAGCACAGCACTAATTATTTTAAAATCTGACAAATTTCAGTATCATTGCCAATTTCCGGGAAGGCGAAATTAGAGTTTGTTTGGAAAGAAATTTTGATTGGTAAAGGAAATTCCTTTCAAAAGATTTGTCATTTTCGCGGGGCCCTCTTTGTACCCACAACGTCTAAAAATTTTGGATACTGCATAAAAAATCACAAACCCGCAATACTGCACCTTCCTAATTTGGCAGTTACAAGGCTTTTAAACACAAAATTTTTTATGGAACCCAGACCGTCTTATCATATTTGTTTGTTTATATGCGGTAGATTTTCATTATATCATAATTTTCATTAATTGGTAATTATTTCATATTGCAGTAAAATTTCATTTTTGGTGTACGAGTTTCTTTATAGCTTACATTTTTGGGTTAATAGTGCCCTATTCTTATATTGGGCCCTGCCTTTTTATACAAAGCCCAAAATATTGCAGTAGATTGTTATTGTTTGTAGTAATAAAACCTTATACGGGGTGCTTTTACTTACAATGTGCAAAATGAAGTAGTAGATCCCCGGGCCCCAAAATTTGGTTTTGGGCTTTTTTCCTTATATCCATAGAAATCACATTATATGTCGAATTTTCGTTTATATACCTTAATCTCACATTAATTTTTACTTGCTTTTCCCTTTAAAAGTGTCCCTTCCAGCTTTAAATTTTCGTTTTTTATTTTCTTTATGGGGGTAGTTTCGTCGTTATGATAGATGGTTGAATATTTCCGAACAATACCAAATTTATTGGGGATAACAACGAACCGGGAGTTTCGTACGAATTTCTAGTGCAAAAAGACGTTTTTAAACCGTGTTGAAGAAAACAAAAAAAAAATTCCCGTTGATTGAATGCGCTATCAAAAGTCTGTATTATGGTATTGAACATTTCTGCATGCTATGCTTAGACATACCCATTTCCAGCCGGAAATTTTAAAAGAAAATCGCGTGAAGTAAAAATGTTTGCACTTTGTTTGGGTCATTTTTACACCGGGAAAAGTCACCAAAATTTATCGAAGTAATTTCTTTAATTCAAAAAATTTACTCATTGAAATTGTTGTTACAGACTTGTGAATACACTTGAGCCAAAACAATGCTAATTTTTTAAAGTTTTTTTGGCCCTTTTTTTTCGAAAACCCAAATTCTATAAGCGAACTTCCATTCCCCAAAAAACACATTTTTGAGTCCCGACCTTTTCATATCCTGGGAAAATTGAAAAAAAGCGGGGCGAATCGGAGTTCAAAATACTGTGTACGTAATGAAATGTTTCAAAAATAAAATGTTTTCCCCAATTTCCTAGCCTGAATTTTTTCCAGAGCCCCATTATTTTCCTTTTCCTTTTTGAATTTTAACACAACCGAAACCCTTTACTTAGACCTGATTTGACTATTTTAATTGACCGTCGTTCGAAGAATTTTATCATATACGCGTCCAAAAAATTATAGGTGGGGGAAGACTCCGAAACACGAGGCTCCATAAGCCCCAGACCTACCGCAACCAGGAAACTTCCTCACAGAAACTCCGAAACCCTGCCGGGGTTCGAACCCACGCGGGGAGGGGCGATGATTTTTAAGCACGACTTTCCCCCTCGGACACGGCGGGCCCCCCCTTTTATAGAATGTAAAAAATGCCCTTTTTAATCAATCTCTTTAATCTCAGTCTCAAAATATGGTTTTTAAAAAAAGCAGATATATTTTCCATTATTTTTTCTCACAAATTTCTGAAAAATAATTATACATTGACATTTTAACAAATTAACTTTTTTTTTAAAGTTTTTATTTTTTAAATGATAAAATCAATTCAAAATAATAGAACTTAGATCCGATTGGGGAAAAAAAAAAACCTTGGGGGTTAGGCGGTATTTTTTTTTTTTTTTTTTTTCATTTTAACGAAAATTATAATTTCTGGTAAAACAAATGTGGCATTTGTTTATTATAGACAGGTTACTGAACAAACTCATCCTTACAGACCGTTTTCAGGGAAATTTTTAAAATTTCAACCACTCAGCGGTCTTTCAATCTCATTACATCTCCCCCTTAAGGATTCTTTTTTTTTTCTGGTATTTTTTTCTCCAATCATTTTTTTATTTATTAGTCTACATAGGGTTTTCGCGCGTTTTTCCCCCCGGCCCTGTCCTCATTCCGTCCCGCTTTCGTGCCGCCCAAAACTTGGACATCTAATAGGATTTTAAAAGAACTATGGAAGTGTTTCATCATTACACAAGGGTTGGGCGCGCGCATCAACCATATCGTGCTTCAAGGTCAAGTCACAGGATTTTCATGGATTTTCATAAAACTTTTCAAAATTTCCTTAAACACAATGATGTGTTCACCTAAACCATTTGGGGGCGATTCTTTAAAGGTCAAGGTCTAGCGAGTTTTTAGAAATTTTTCTTTGGTATCAGCTTCCCCTTCGGCCCCTCTATAACTCCCTATCTATAATTTCAGAAACTTTTGGGGATTTTTTGTCAAACACAGATATGTAGGCGACCGGTGGGGACTCCGTAAATTTGGCAAACGACAAAGCCTTGTTCAATTATCTTTTCTTTTTTACAAATTTTCTTTCTTTTTTTTTTATTTGCTAAAACAAAAATAAGAAAAAAAAAGAAGAAAAAACCTGAAAAATGAAACGCACGTGCTACAGGTAGCAATGCCCTTTGGACAGACAGAAATCTTATTATTAATTTCCTCCCGAATAAAAACTTCTGTTGCCATCGCCATACACGACACCTAAGCAATTTTTTTTAACTTAAATCAAATTTAAAATGATTAAAAATATCCTTTTTAAAATAGACCTATCATAAAAATATTTCACTTCCTGCAAGACGCTTTGTCAACTTATTGTTTTTATTGAAGAATTCTTGAAGCCCTTCCTCTTAAAATGTTTTGAAACCCTTACAAAAAAGATGAATTACATTCATTAGTTTTCAGTTTTGCTCTGGAAAACGAAAAAAACGAAGGGGAATAACTGTTAATTAATCATATGAGTTTTTGGGCTTGTACATTTATTTCCCCACATTTTGCAGACCATTTTTGTAGTTAATTCCTTCATAGTTTTTTAAGTTATCTTCATCAAGAAAATGCAATGACCGACCACAGGGGGGCCCTTTTATCAACCCCACCCCCTAAACTTTTTAGGGAGGGTAAAATAAGGTTTTGTTGTTGTATTGGGTTTTAAAGTCACTTTCGATAGTATTTCAATCATATAGCACCCAGCTAATTTAAAGGGGGAGGAATACCCCCGGACTCAAGGTACCCGGGGAAAACCACCGCCTAAAACCCAAGCCACTGGAAAGGGTTCCTCCAGAAAATTTTCCCAACCCCCACCGGGATTCGAACCCCACAGCGTAGGGGGTGTTTTTGTATGGTTGAAATGCACACACGTTTAAAAAGTTTGTTGTTGGGAGGGGGGGGGGGGCTGTGAACTCCTGAAAAGGGGTGGAATAATATTTATATTTAGAAATTCTGAATTAAACAAGCTATTAACATTTGTTTTAAGGTTTTGGGACAAATATTTAAAATTTTTTTATCATTTGGAAACATAAAATAAATTTTAATTAAGATTATTTTATTTTCCGGTGAAAACTTCAAAAAAATAAAATCCAGCTGCGCCAAAACAACAAATGGGCATTTTTAAAAAACCCCAAAATTTTTGGGCTTCATGATTTTTTAACCTAAATTTTTTGACAAAAAAGATAAACACAGATATTTTTTTTGTAAGCTTTCAAATATACTTTGAATGCTTAGGCTTTAAAAGACGAAGAAAGATGGTTAGCGCACCGATTTTCTAAAGTAGGGATTCACCAACATAAAAAACAACAAAAAAATATCAAAAGAGGCAATTGAATATTTTCTAGAAAAAGGGTTCGCTTGGGACAAACAAAGGTTTTGGTATCGAAAGTACCATGTACTGAAATTACGGTCTAATAGTATCATGCATAAATGAATATCCAAATTTTGGTGAACTATCTGAACAAATTTAATGAACAAAGTTTTAAGGTGAGAATATTTTTTAACACATTATACCCAACAAAGTTTTTGGGTATACCTATAATAGGAGATTATTTGGGTCGATAACCTGAAAGGATCGACAATTTTAAATGAAATTTGGAACCAGATTAATAACAAGCAACCAATTTTTTTAGGATTATGGCGGCTTTTCAACTTAGATTTTGCCAAAAAAATTTGGCTACAATAGGGCATAAATGGGGACAGATTTAAAAAAAAAATTTCTACACGTTTAGGTCAATCAATTTAAGTTTTAAACAACCAATTTTAACATACCCGAATTTTGCAAAATACACTGTTCCAGATATAGTTTTGAAAAGGTTGACATATTAAAAGACATTTTACACCAAAAATACAGGCAAATTTCACCTAAATTTTTACATACATTTTGAGTTACATATATGGCTTCTTTCAACTTAATTTTGCAAAAATTACAATGTCTGGACAACACCATGAAAGGGTTGAATACATTTTTTTTTACATATTTTAATACCATAAAACACATGGCAAGTTAGATTTTGGGTTATAAACAACTTTTACTTTATAGTGTTATGCCCCACTTTTAACACACACAAAAAAAAAAAAAGGGGCCCGGATAACTTATAAAAGGTAAAAGGGAAAAAATTTTAATTTTTTGATACACTGTTTATTGCTATTAAGTATGGTCAAGTTCGAAAATTTTGGAAATTAAGTTTTAATCCCAAATTAAATTAAAACTAAAATCTTTTAAAAAGATTCCCACTTGATTTGACTTTTTTGAGTTTCCCGTCGCACAAACAGTATTTGGGGCCAAATACAACGCTACTCATTACAGGGGAAAAGCCCCTGAATGAAACGGGGGCCACCCGGGAAAGAACCACCGATTTTACGCAACCACGGGAAAGGGTTTTCCTCACATAAAATTTTCCCAAAAGACCCTGCTGGATTTTCGAACCCATTGGGTTGACGGGCGAGCGATGTTTAGGTAAAGGATTTTTACCCTTTTGGGGCCAGGGAACCCCCCCAAGATACCCTTTTAAACTAATGATGTTTTTAATGGTAACAGTATGAAAAACCTCTATTTTTAACCCCTTTCCCCATAGGGGAAAACCATAAAAAGCCCTAGCAACAGAAAAAAACCAAAAAACCTGCGAGAAACCCCTCGCAGCGGATCGGGTTTTAAATGCTGCCTGCCCCCAAGGGGTCGGAAATGAGTATTTTGAAATTTAAATTTTGGGTAAGGTTTAACTGGGGGTTTTTTCTTCAGTCAGTTTTAAAGGGGATACCAAATTGAGGCGTAAAAATTTAAAAAAAATGGGGGAAAAAGGTTAAGTAATCCCCTCCAGTCGGGGAACCCCAACAAAGGGGAAACGATTGAAAATCTGTGTTTTTTTGTCAAAAAAAAGAAATTAAGCAAGGTTTTAAATACTTTTTGTACATTTTAGATACAAAGTCCCTCAGGAAAAGTTTGCATTTGAATCGACAAAGCTGGAAATTTAAAAATAGAAGTAAGGGGGGGGGCTGCAAAAGAAGAGTTTATCATGTACTGCCCCAAACAAAATTTTGGGATGTAAAACCCCAAAAACCCTAAACCCAATAAGATGAAATTAGTGGTGCGGTGGGGGTGGATGGTTTTAGCTACTTCCCCAATTGTACCAACAACAAAAAAGAAAAAACAATTTTGGATTGTTTTTTAAAAGTGTAGACTTTTTTGGGTTCCGCTGAGGTTTGCTCTGATTTAGGTTTTTTAAAATTCGCTGAGCTAATTTTAAAGAAAAAAAAAAACGGGGATGCAATAAGGAATATGTTTTTACGGCAAAATACACACAACAAAGTTTTGAGCTTTTGGGGAGGGTGTTTTTTTGGGTGTATTTTCAATTTCACGTTTTTTTTCCCTACAGGAAGACGTGGAATTTGGACATTCTAAATGACACCCAATTTTTCAGCATTACATTATTTTTTTTAAACAAAATAAATGAGAACTAAAATCTGGAAGAATGCAGGAATCACTCGAATAAGAACAACGGGTTTTTGCTCCAATTCAATTTTACAACTGGTTCATTACAGCAGCCTGTTACAGGTGACTGTTAAATAGCTGTTTTGTTGGGAACTTTGTAGAATTTTTTCAATGCAAACACAATTTAAATGAGCATGATTAAATATTTAGTTGCAGAAAAACCTAGAAAAAAAAAAACAACTAAAAATTTCAAAGTCGAAAAGGCCCAAAAATTTTCCTAAAATGCAGGAAAATTATCAAAACGATTATTTATTTAAGACTGAGATCGGGAAGCCTTGTAGAAAGTCTCATTGCAATAATTCAAGAGTAACTGAGATATGGTAATATACAGTAAAACCTCAAAATAAAGCCACCTCAATAAGGACCACCTCACTATTAAGACCACAATTTTTCAGGACCCCTTTCCCATTCAAAATTGCTTTAACTTTGACTCGATATAAACCCACCTTATTATTACAACCAGCTGACTGCATCCCATGAGGGTTGTATTATTGAGGTTTACTGTATATGTATTTGCATGCAAAACCTTAACCAAGGTTTGACGCCGACGCTAATGCCAGAGTGAATATAATAGCTCTCACATTCTTCAAATTGTCAAGCTAAAAATGATAAATAAGGGAACAATTGAACTTTGTAAACCCTGTCAAATTAGTGTACCTTATTGCAAGAATTGAGTTGGGGTTTAGACTTCATCAAAATGGCACTAGTGATACGAGCGTAGTCAACACCAATAAAAAAAAATCTACAAAAAGAATCTAGGACTAAAAGTATTACTGTAACTGTTATGTTTTTTACAACCATCTGAAATTCCTATTAAACTTGCACCATTTCAAAAAACAAATTAAAAAAATTTATGATGTTACAGACAAGCAGCATTACAAAAGTTGGTGTCTTTAAAAAAAATATTCTCTGCAAGACTGAAATAATAACAACTATTTCTAAAGAAATCTTCAAAATAAATCATATGTTATATAAAAAACTGAGATATTGTAAAGTCTTATACCCATACATACTTCTACTCAGCATTAATAAACATACTTAGAATACTTAAAAGCCAATACATATAGGATTCTTGAAGTTGCCCATTTCATGTAAGCTTTCATTCAACTAGTTCAGAAAAATGTTATTTCAGACCCCTGGCAAGCGTAATAACTTTTCCCCTGACTTCTATGATAAAAGTTTGAATGAAATAATAAGTGTCAGATACATTTTACCGCATTACCTACATGGGCATCATCCTCCATGGGGAAAACGCTACTCTTTTATCAATAGCATTTTCTGTTACTGTAAAGATGCCATGATATAAAAACTATGTAATGTAAGAAAATATTTAATGGTTTTTAACTGAAACCATATAACATTATGTAATAAAACTACATATTACTTGTGAATAAGTGGATTGGATGAAAACAAGAAACCAACATCTAGCAGAGGTAATCAAGAAGAATGACCAAAAATATACTCAAACAATGTTATGTAAATAAAATTTACTCAATTATAAGTTGTTTTTTTTTCTGCCGATTTTTTCCCCTTAAATTAGTAGTTCACACATTTTTTGACTTTAATGCAGTCATTTAAAGCATAATAATGTTTCTAATGCTAAGCAACATATCAAAAAACATCTGTTTTGGAATGACACACGTAGCCCGGTCGGGGTAATACATCTTTTATGCATTTTGCATTGGCAAGAATGAACAACTGTTTTCAACAAATGATATCGGGGGAACATCCAAAAACCAAACGGGCTCTGCATCTGCTCCTGATGAACTGAAAAATGCTGTATTGACAACCATCTCGTTTTCCACCGAAAATTATTTCAAAGAAATAGCATGAAACATTTTGGAACAAAAATTTTTTTACAAAATTTTTTTCAACAAAGTTTTTGCTTAAACATCGTAAACATAGGAAAAATTTTACCAATATCAATTCCAACGAAAAACATAATTTTTACATGTCAATTTTAATCACATCTGCTTGAGTTGGTAAGGAAAATTTTTTAAACCCTTCCCTCATAAGACTCTTTTTGACGCACTCAATAGCTACACATAAAGCCTGACTGCAAAAAACCCCAAAGTTAAACCCCTTCCAAATTTAATTCAAAACCTCATTTCCAACCCCTGAGAGCACGAACAGCAAAAACCTGATCAACCCCTGCGAGTTTCTCAAGTGACCCCCCGGGGGGGGATAATTTGACCCCAGGGTTTATGATTTTTAAAAAAAACTTTGGGAAGGCCCCAAACCATCAAAAAAACAAATACAAACTCCGGCTTGTGGTTTCTGACAAAAATTTTCAATTTTTTTCCTAGAAGTCATAAAAAACATTGACCAATGGTAGGGCCAATTTTGATCCAAGGGGATGATTTAACAAAAGGGAAAGGGCATTAGATCATGTTTACCACCAAAAAATCTAAACACCAGGCCTCTGGTTTTTTGACAAAAGATTTTCAATTTTTTCCCCATGTAACTATATAAAACAAGGACAATGGGGGGGAGCCAATTTTGACCCAGGGGCCCGATTTACAAAATTGGTAGAGGTCCACCAATGAGCTACAATCAAATATCTTTCCTAGGGCCTTTTGGTTTGAGAGGAATATTTCAAAATGCATTTTTTAAAAAAAAAAATATTTTTTAGCTCCGGGACCTACTTTTCAACCAATCAAAACAAAAATTTAACAATTTAAAAGAGGCCTCAAAGGATAATCCTGTGAAGTTTGGTCAAAAATCCATTCAGCGGTTTAGGAGATGTTGTTAAAGGAAATTGTTGAAGCCGGTCGCACGAGACTGACGGATAAAAGGCAATCACGTTGTGCTCATGTGAGCTAAAAAGTAGAGAAAAGTAGGACCTGCATGAAAAAACTACATATCCCAAAATTTATAATTCCAAAATATATGCTCCTGCATTAAAGTAGCCTTAATTAAATAAAGTATGAATAATCTTTGTAAGATTTCAATCTTTAAATACTTGCTGATCGAGATTCACATTAATTTTATGCTGTTGTTTTTTTTTATATCAAAATTGGCGCATTTTGAAAATAACAGAAGGAACCCTGCAAATCTACATGAATCCATTTAATACGTGGGGTCATAAAATGTAGTAACAAATGAAATTCTGCACACAATTACCACAGACACTGTTTGTTTACTTTTTTTTCATGCAACCATTTATATATTAATATGCATAACAAATATCCAGAAGTTGAACGGCTTACCAGTATCTTGCCTACCGTCACATACTCCTTTGCAGCAATATCACCCAGTACTGGCTGGAAGTATTTTTCGTCAATCTTTTTAAGAATAAGTCTAAAAAAACTCCTTCTTAGGCCCTCCCAAGTCTACTGCTACCTAAAATTTAAAACATAAACCTCTTATTTAAAATTTAATCACCATTACTCATAATAAGCCTTCTTTAATTTTACAACAATCAGGAAATAAGCTCAAAAACTCATACTAATCACTCTGAGTCGGCGGCATAATTATGATGGTCTTATATTTGTTGTGGGACGACACCTAAGTGCCTGTTTAATCTAGTGACCAGCTTTCATTTCATTATTACCCCAGTGGGGAATCAAACCACAGCCTGTTGGTGAGAAGCATTTACACAATTCACTGCGCTAATCATACAGTCTGATAGTTAACATCAACATTATAATTTTAAGTCCCTAAACAGCTTGAACATCCAACCATACGTCACACATTAGTTTATCAATCACTTCTTAACTTAATGTTACAATGAATTTTCACAGTACTGCTTAGCAGGCTGCAAATACAATGGAAAACATTTTATAAATTATGCCTTCTAAAATAGCTGGAGAACACAAATCATTATACATGTCAAATTGGCTTAACAGAGTCATAAAAAATGTACCAAACAAGCTCAAATAAATTTCTCCCACAAGTTCAAATCTGACACAAAAGAAACAATAACCACAATCATACCTCTCCATAAAAGTTAACTTCAAGTGTGAAGCGCAAATCTTCTATATCTTTAGTTTTAGCCGAGCAGGCAGACGGACCCTAATTAAGCAACGTTATCAGTCAGGTTATAATGTACTCACTCACTTTCGATTGATCATTTGATCAGGGCAGACATGCTTTTAGAGCCTCTCTCTGTTAAATTGGTTAATCAGGAAAGTTGCGTGGATTACAGAGGATCCGTGGAGTTAGTCTACTGAGTTAGCTGTGATTTAACTTTGATTTAGTTGTGTCTTATTGTGTTCTTGTGCCTTGTGTTTTCTATCTGGACTATGTATCTTAAAATTCTGGACTTTTTCTTTGTGCACCTTGTGTACCCTGTGTCTTCCCACTATGGGAATCAAGAACAAGCAATCAAGGTTTTTATTCTTATTTTTATTTTTCATTATTTCTTTGTCATTCTCTTATATCATACCTTCATTCCCCCCTTCCTCTCCCCAAATATTAAAATTTTTATTTTTTACACCTCCAACCTCTTTTACTTCTCCCTACTCCTTTGTTTATTTTCTCCTATCTATAATCCTCTCTAAAATTTGAAGCTCCAAATTCATAATTAAGAATCATGACCAAAACTCCTCAAATTCTGAGAAAAATCCCAAATTTTGTATATTGACAACCAAAAATTTACAGTTGCAATTTTATCAACGCCAAAAAAAACCCCTATAAAAAATTAAAAAGTGGGTCAAGGCATCATAAAAGTACATCCCAATATCGACCCAAAATTGGGTCAAAACAGTCTCCTGGAGTTGAACCCATTCCATGAAAACACAAAGAATACCCTTAAACATCATTTCTGACCTAACTCCCCACCTAATCCACTATCCCCAGTAAAAAAGGTTGCAAAAAAGAAATAGACTGCCTAATGACAGAGTTTTTACAGAATGGTCCCCTTAGCAAACCTATAATAGATAGACAACCGTCAGAGAGGAGCATTCAATCTCTTTGCCACCCCTGTTAAGTTACTGTCACAAAAAACAGAAAACAAAAAACCCCCCCACCCCAACCCAAAATCCCCCTTTTCCCTCAAGTAGTGGCCGGGCTAACCTAAAACCCCCGACAACCCAATATGAAGGGAAAACACGCTAAAAACCCAACCCACCCTTACCCCCCCTAGGAAACACTAACCAGCCCACCAACTCCTGCAACCTCACCCATCCCCCAACAAAAACACCAACACAGCCCACTAAACCCCTGCAAAAAACCCAAGAACCACTACAACCACTGGGGTCATGATAACGGTGGCCATCAATCCACCATAACAGCACCCAAACCCTAGAAATATTCAGACAAAGCCCCAAAATCAATCGCCACCCCTAATCAACTTTAGCAAGAAAAGGAAGAAAAATAATTAATTACGCAATATCAAATTCACAACCAAAAATTTAAATTTAAACAACAACATTCCCCGAAAATCGAACAAGAAAGTACACCCAAAGCAAAAGCAAATCACCATCCCCAAAATGCAAACTGACAGCCTCACAAAGGACCTGCAAAACCAGCATAGTTACAGCAAATTTTAAGAAGTAAAACTTCAAAATTTTTGTCACTTTTCTCCAATTGGGGGAAAAACCACATTCCCATTTTGCGGGAAAACCCCACTACCCTCATGCCCAACGAAACAAAAAAAAATGTGCAAACTGAAAAGGAACCACAGCGCCGCATACAGAGGATGCAAAGCTACATTAACTATATAAATAAATCAACGAAAAAAAAAGTGAAATACAAAGAAAATACAATAAAACAACCAACCCGGGAATACACCAACCCCCGCCCCAATCCCCAACAAAAAACCCAAGACAAGCAAAAAACAAACATTTAACAAAAAAAAACTTGCCAAAACACTATAGGGAAAACAGAAACCGAGATCATTGCCATCTACCAATAATTGCATCCAAATACCAACACAGCATCATCCCAAGACCAACAAAACAACAGCTAGCAAAACCAACAGACCACCACACATAACAAACCAAACAAAACATCCAGAAAAACCACACACAACCACCATACCCCGAAACCCCCCCACCCCCCAATACGGAACAAACACACAAGAGACCACTATCCCGAGACCCCCCCCACCCATTTCGAATGGACCCCCCCCCCCCCATTCCCGGGACATTTCCCAAACCCCCAAAGGGCCCCTCCACCCCATTTGGTACTAACCTTACAAGATACTAAAAGTCCAGACAATTACACCACATAAAAATTTAAATTTTAAATTTAAAGGCGGCACAACCAAACAGCAAAATAATGAATCCATCCTCGCCGCATATCCTGGAAGCAAATTTTTTTTAAAACAGATAAGAAGAAAAAAAGCTTTGAGCTACAGCTTTTCTTAACAACATAATTGTAAAATAGTTTTAATTCATCAAGAAACAAGACTTCACCCCAACCAAAAAACCCCCAACTCAAAGGGTTTCCAAACTCCCATCAACAAACCCAAATCAAAATGCAAAAGGGGGGGGGTCGTAATAATTGAACAGGCCTTTAATTCAAAAAAAAGCAGAATCGAACTGCGAAATAAAACATGGGCCCAAAAATTGTCCCGAAAGAAGGCAAAGAAAATTTTTAAAAGTTATGTCCCCCAAACCAAAAATTAATTCAAAAAAAACTAGATAGAATAATTTAAAAAAATAGGCAAAATGATCATATGGGAACTTCAACCTAAAACATATAAATTTAACCCCAAGGGGGCTTTTGGGGGCACGCAGGCTGACCCCCCCTTAGATCTTTTCACTCAAAAAATTTAAATGGTAAATGATGGGGAAAACACCCATAATACAACTTCCAGGACACAAAGACAGTGCAGTAGACACCATTACTCAGCAAATTCCAACCCCACTCAGAATTTTAGCAATGACAACCTTGGGGAGTGATCATTAAAACCCAAATTTAAATAACAATTTAATTTAAAAACCAGATAGAAAAAATCTAAAAAAAGAAAAAAGAACTTTAACAAAACTACAGTTGAAAAATTGGGGAAAAAATTTTTAAGAAATTGCTACAATAAAATTCACTATGACATAACGAAAATAATATAGAAAAAATTTCACACACTTTACAACATCCTTTAAACATACTTTCAAAACAATCCCCCAAAAAAAAAAACACACAAAAACAACCCTGTCCCATTGGGGGCTATAAGTTGAAGCAGCAGTTTAAGAAAAAGAAAGATTTGGAAAATACTTTAAAAACAAAAAAAGACCCCAATTATGAAAATTTCAGGACAGCTAAACAGAAGCAAAAAAAATAATAAATAGACAAAGATGTCAAATGGGAGGGAATTTGCTCGGGGATCAAAGCAAAACTAAGTCTAAAGAAATTGGCAATTTTTTTAGCAAAATCAAAGGGAGACCCCCCCCCAAACAACCCCCCTTCAGGAAAATGCAAAACAAAAACAGATCCAAAGGGAAAAAGCTGAGGCCCTAGTCAACATTTCAAAACTGAGCATATGAAGGGTTCACAGAGAACCTCGAACAAAAACGCAATAGCAAAAGAACCCTTGATAACTTCAGAAACTGACAAAAATAAAAAACACACAAAAACCTATAAATGCGAATTTAGTCTACTAAACGGAACGACATGAAACTCTGTAAAAAGGGGCCCCAGGGGGGGACTAACATAAAAAAGCCCTAAAAACCCACCTCCAACTCCCAAAAACTCTCCTAAAACAATTAACAATTCATAAAACACGGGAAAACCCCTACAGGGAGTTAGCAGTTTTTATCCCCCTTTAAAAACCAAAGAAACCCAAAAATCACCTACTCTTATCGCCAAAATACCCGACATCTACCCACAAATTTTTAAAAATAAACGCTGAAAGAACAGGGTTTTTTTTAAAGAAAGTTTTGCTGGTTACATTTTTTTTTTGGTTTATAGTCAATTCATGAAAGGGTTATCAACTTTGCTGATGTACATTTTTGAGATCCTTTTACTTTGCTAGAGCACAAACAACCCTGACTGATTTGTTTGTTTGATGTTTTTAACTCCAACCCAACAGTTTTTCAGCCCTTTGGAGACGATTCACTTAAAAGAATATAGTGCGCACACCAGTAAACCGGGGACATCGGCAGATACCACACCCATCACTTACCTACAAGGGGCCAACCAGTCCGGAACTACCCTTATATCTGAGCGCCAACAAGGGACAATACCAGTACCTTTTTGACACTGAAGTAGTCGGACGGGATCAAACTGACTACTATGCATCTGAGGCGGACCTCTAACCACTAAACCTGGGTGACAGAAAGAAGTAATACTTTTTGCGAGTACAATACCCTTTTAATTTCTTCAAAAAAATTAAAAATACAAATTGTCTTAAGCGCAACCCAAAGGGACAAAAAAGGGTCCCCCCTTTAAATAGGATTTTTAAAAAAACAATAACATTCTTTTTTGGAACAAAAACTGACCTTTAGATGCGGGTTAAAGCTTAATACTGTAAAACTGACGTGAACCCCGACAGCTTTTTCATCAACCCTTTTCAGCAGGATACCACACCAGTACAGCCTTGGCCAATATATTCAACCTCCCCTATTTACTGATGCCATGCAAGGGAGTTATACATTTTCCATTTTTAAAAACTTGGGTATGTGGCAAAAGGGAAAAAACCCAAAAACTGTTTCAGAATACTGGGCAACGAGAACGGTTTTTGGGGGGCGTCTGCTCAAGATGGAAAAAGGTTTTTCGCACTGTTTTTTTCTTGCGTACACGTGGTTAACACCCCCGTAACAACCTCCACGATCAACATCTTAGGGAAACCCAAACCCCCCGGGGCCACAAAAGGGTAGGCTAAATAAAGGGGCGAAAATATTTAAGATCAACGCAACGGTTTTTAAAAAATGGTCTCGGGTATTAACAAACCCTTTGTGCTCTTGTGAATGGAGCTATTGTTAACCAGCAGCCGTGGAAAAAATTCAGGAATTAACCTGAAATGAAAAAACAGTGGACAAACAAACATTTTGTATCATTTTTAATGCTGGTAGTGAACATAATAAAAAACAAAAAAAAGAAACATTTTGCACAAACCCTTGCAATATTTCTACAATGACACAGGCATCATATAAATTTAAAAAACGAAATAGCTTAAATAATGCGAAATAAAGAAAAAAATTAAAATGTCAAATTTAATTTTGACAGTTTTTAAATCAAATGCCCATATTTTTGTCAAAATAATGGTTTAAAACCAAACTTGACCTTCACTTTAAATGGTAAAAATGAAAAGGATTTGTCAACTAACGTTCATAAGCATGATTAGGATGCTTTTACTAACCCACAAAAATACATGTTATAAATGGCAATACAAACTCTTCAAGTAACTGAGCAAAAATTACCGTAAAATGGTTTCGTAGTAACAAAATGCATAAAAAAAAAAAACAAACAACAAAAATAACAACAAAACAAAAAAAAAATACTCTGCCCTTTTCTATTTTAAAAATAAAGTATACAAAAAAAAAAAAAAAACAAGAGAAAACCGCTGGGTTTTAGGCAAAAGACATATTATAGGAAAGGTTAAGTTTCAGTTAATCCCTTCATATTTTTTGAGTTACAGCCTAGACAAAAATGAAGTATAAAAATTTACAAAGGGCAATAACTCAAAAATCACATGAAATTTTAGGGTTTTTGGTCACTGCACCCCCCCCCTTTTTTATGAGCTATCCAATATAAGTTTCATTTTAACCTTTATACAAAAGTTTAAATCCCGGAAAAAAAATAGGCACATGCATAAATTTCTAAAATTTTTTTAACTTTTATAAAAACCCCAATTACTAATATGAATAATCGTAAGAATGCGATGTCTAAAGGGGGCTGATATAAATAAACATTTACATACAGGCACAAAAGACAAAAAAATTTTTACATGCATTGGCACACGATAAAACTGAAAGAACTTTTTAAAATCAAAAATTTACGTGCTTTTGGGCACAATGCATTTGGGCAAAAAGATCAATTTTAAAGAACATGTTTAAAATCAAGAACAAATTACATCATTTGCCAAAAAAGATCTATAATTTTTTTATAAAAAATTAAATGAAAGGGGAAATTACAAAAAAGTTTACATGGACAGCAGCCGCGCCGAAAAAAGGTACCAAAAACTTGGACTTTCTTTTAATAGCAAGCAAAAAAAAAACCTTTCAGTTTTTGTACTTTTACAATTTCGTGCAAAGGGAGCTAAAAATTTTAAAATAACAAAACTTCAATGAAAATGATGATGCGCTTTGCCCTTAGAAAACAAAATAGTTTAAAATGCCACAGCGAGTAATAAAAACACACACCCTGCGAAGATCTTAACTATTGAAACTTTAAACTGCTGATATGATAATAAAATAGCACAAGCATAAAAAGTAATAAAAAGAGCCAGAGGGCCCCGGATCGCTCACCTGAAAACATTAGGCATGAAAAATCAAGTGACCCCGGGGGCAACCCAATTTTGACCCAAAGGGGGTTTAAAAATGATATTTGCTTTGTTTTTTGAACCTTTCATAAAACACTTGACATGATTTGAAAGGGGTCAGGGGGGAAGGCCCCCGACCCTGGTACTCTAAGGGGGAAAATAAACGGGGTTTCTATATAGAACCCCAAATTTTTTTTTAAAAAAATTTGACCCCAGGGTCATTTTTAACAAACGGAAAGGGGCTTTTAGCCCATGTTTAACCAAATACTTTACAAAACCCAACCTGGGGTTTTTTAGAAAAAAATTTTTCAAGCTTTTTTCCAAAATAAGTCTATTAAAATCAATGACCCGGGCGGGAAAATTTCAAAAAAATATCAAACACCAGCCATGCGTTTTCTAGTTTCCCTAAAACGAAAAATTTTTTCATTTATTTCATTTTAGCCAATTTAAAATCAGGTGCCCCAAGGCGGGCCAAAATTTGACCACAGGCCATGATTTGAACAAACAAATATAGACCCTAAAATCAGAATCAGTTTTTGAAAAAACTGGGTAAGGTCTTTTACCATTTTTACATCCCAAAATACTAAACTCCGGGCTTTGTGATTTCTGAGAAGAAGATTTTTCAGGTTTCTCCAAATTAGTCTATTTAATCATGACCCGGGGTGGGCCAAATTTTTGACCCCAGGGCCAGATTTAAAAAACGAAAAGATCCACTAACAATGCTACACACCAAATATCAAACACCAGGCCTTGTGTTTCGAGAAAAATTTTTAAATTTTTTTTCCATTTCCTTTGTAAAATCAGGGACCCCTTTGGGGGGCCAAATTTGCCCAAAATGGTCATGATTTGTAAAAAAAAATGTAGGCCCCAGTAGACAATGCAAACATACCAAAAATCTAAACTCCGGGCCTTTTTTTTTCGAAAAAAATTTTTTCAATTTTTTCCTATATTAGCCAATGTTAAATCAAGTGACCCCGGGGGCGGGCCAATTTTGCCCCCAGGGTCAAAATTTTGAACAATCTGGTAAAGACAAGATAGCTACATCCCAAAAAAATCAAAAGGCTAGCCTGGGGTTTTGGGAGAAAAATTTTTAAAAGTTTCTTTTTTAAAAATCATTTTAGCTCCGTGACCTAGATTTTTGACCAATCAAAAAAAATTTTTAACAACTTGAAAGGCCCCATAAAGAACTTCCTTTGGATTTTTAAAAAATCCATGATAGTTTAGAAGAGTGTTGAAAAAGAAATTTTGACGATGGACACACGCACGCACGACCAACAAAAGCGATCAAAAAAGCCCCATACCACGTTTGCTCGGTGGCAAAAACATTCTACAAAAACATACAAAAGGCCCATACATCAATGAAAATTGATCAAGCATGACACCCAAAATAAAGCCTTGGGCTTTGTACTTATTACTAATATCAAAACAAGGTATTAAAAAAAATACACGATAAAAAAATTAAAATCATCCACTGACCAAAACAGTGTAGAAAAAAATTTTTAAAATAAATTAACAAAATACAGTATATCAAAATCCCATAACTCTTTAAAAGACTACGAAAATATGGGGAAATTTTGACTTTTTAACTTATGAAAACTGTGAAGTAAATAATATCAAAACTAAATAAGTTCTGAAAAAAAAGCAGGACAAGAATTTTAAATTTATAAAAATTTTCAAAACCCCTTTAAAATTTTAGTAAAACAAGATTTTCCAAACCCAAATGGTAAAATTATACTGAATTTTTCTAAAATTAATTAAATATAAATCCAACAAATGGAAACTGAAACATTATATAGTGGGACAATTTATGCTAAATAAATACAAAAAGGGCCCCACAACCCTTTAGAATGTTCCAATAAAGATTTCCCAAACAATATGACTTGACTTACTATTTGGGTTTTACCATCGCTCGACATTTTTTCCGTCATATACACGCCAATAATTACGGTAGGAAACCTCAAGCACGGGCATCCGGGTAAACCCCCGACCTCCCCATCCAAAAAATTTTGAAACAAACGATACAAAAATTGAATTTTATCAAAATCTATTTTTGGGTAGCAGAGAAACAGTACAAGTTTGCCTCAATCGACTAAAATCGACTTCTATATATAGGCCCCAGTTTCAAAATTTTGGGGGTATTTTAAACCTTTACCTCTACAGAGCATTTGACACCCTTAACAAGGAACTTTCATTGTTATCAAATTTATCCTTTCACTTTTTTCCAAATTTATAAAAAAACAAATGACTTTTATTAAGGTAAAAAATGGCACTTAAAATATTTTTTAACATTTAATTTTTTCTTTTGTGAATTTTTTGGGGCATAAGGGACAAGCACAAACAATAATTCTTTAATCAAAAGGGAATTTGTAAAGTTTGAACATTTCCTCTTTTAATATAAAAATGTTTTTATTTTTTGGGTGTGTGTGGGGGGGGGGGGGAATGCAAAATTTAAAAAAAAAATTTGATAAGCTTATATCCATTTTGTATTTTTGAGACAAAGATTAAAACAAATATTTGAAATTTAAAAATTTTACACTGATTGGAAAAAGGTTCTTAAAACTTAATTTTTCCTGGGTTTGGGTCATACTTTGCACCGGGGAAGGTCTTGAAAAAACTTTTTCAAAAATGGGTATCTAATCACAAAATTTTAAAAAAATTTCGATATGCAAACAAAAAGATAGCATGCTTTACGTTTTACAGATTGGGAAAACCTTTAACCCTTAAATATTTTTTTATTATGCCACACCTAAAAAGAACACTGCAAAAATGCAAAAGTAATATCAAAAAGCACACAAAGAAAAACTTAAAGTAAAAGATCAAATGTACATTTTAAAAAAAAACTTAATACAATGGTTTTTGAATACAAAAGTTATCAACCAGAGAAAAAAAATGTGAAAATACCCAAAATAATATTAAAAAAAGTTTTACCATCAATTCTGTTCTTACAAAAAATCCCTGTTTAACAGATGATGCTTTTTAGCCTTATTTCGGAAGATTTACAAAGAAAATATTTAAAAATTTTCCTCTTGACCTACCCATTTGGCCAAGTGGTTTGAGCACCCCCTGTGGGGGGCAGGGGGCATTTTTCGATCCCCACCATGAAAATACCAAATTCAAAAAAAAGGGACTACATTTTTACTACGTTTTTGCTCCCTTGCTTTCACTTTCATATAAGGGGGGTTTTTTCCGGTGTAAGGGAAAAAGGACGGGGTTTGATCATGCCACATGTCTCGGGATGATACTGCAGTGTGGCAGCACATATCTGTCTCAAAAAACATTTCCCAAATACGAAATACTTTTGGTGGACAAAATCCAACAAACAAATAAAAATTACATTCTTGCTGCATAAGAATTACCATTGTAATTAAAACCCGTATTAAAGCATAATTTAAAAAAAAAGGACCAATTTACAGCATTTATCTTTAATTCCGGTAAAAACCCGTCATAATTCGAAAAAAAAAAAACAAGGAAAAGTTTTTTAATTTTTTATAATATTTAATTTTATTAATTTATTTTAAATTTAATTAATTAAATTTTTTAAAATTTTAAATCTGCAGGGTTTGGTTCACGGGGTGACTTTTGGGGTTTAAAACCAAACACCCCGGGGTTACTGGGAATGACTAATTTGTTGCAAAAAAAATTTAAACCAAAAATGTTAAAGCAAATTTTTTTAAATCGAAAAGGCCCATGATTTAAATAAAATTCTAGAAAATGTTCATCTTGGTTCTGCAGGGCCTTTTTTTTAGGAAACTGTATAATTTTAAAACCAATACACCAAGTCTTCAGTAATAAAATTAAATTAGTTGCAGAAAAAAATTTTTAAACCAAAAAAGTTAACGCAAAATTTTTAAGTCGAAAAAGGGCCCCTAATTTGAGTAAAATCAGCAAGAGTTTTTCATCTTGGTTCTGCAGGGCCCTTTCATGTTTAGGAAGACTTTTGTGAATTTAAATCCAATACACCAAGGGGTTACCGAGTAATAAATAACTTTTTTTGCAGAAAAACTTTAAACCCAAAAAAGTTTAAAGCAAATTTCAAGTCAAAAAAGGCCATAATTTGAGTAAAATCAAACAAGTTGTTTTATCTTGGTTTTTGCAGTCCATTCATGCCTAGGAAGACTTTTGTAAAAATTTAAACCAATACACCAAGTGGTTTACAGATTATGAATTAACTTTGTTTCAAAAAACTTAACCAAAAAAGTTTTCCAAATTTCTAAGAAAAAGGCCCTAATTTGAGTAAAAATTTAAAACAAGATTTTTCCCTCTTTGGTTTTCTAGGTTTGTTTTGGCCAGAAAAAATTGTGTGAAGTTTATTGCAAACACCACTGTTTTTTTCTTTACACATTTAAGTCGGACAATTTCAAATTTTTTCTGCAATTTCCTTTTAAAATGGTCTTAAGATTTTCAAACACAGCAAACCTGAAAAAAAATTTTTTTTGAAAATGCCTGATTGGGCTGGTATGTGACTTAAAAAAATTTTAAATTCTTTATACATCATTAGCTCGCTCAAGAACCTACTTCTTTCCCAAACTTAAAACAAAGTTCTGCCTCTCTGGGTAAAATACCTTTGCTTACATGAAAGGAGGAAAATTTAGTAAACGCCAGCACAGTTTTCAAATATATGAAACCTTTGTCACCAAAATCATGTCCCCTGGCGAACGGTCGTAACCTAAGTGTTCTACAATGCTGCACATGTTGACCCTGTATACAAATCAAAAAATATACTAACTGCATTAGGGGGACACAGGTAACGGCTTTTTACAGTACCTACTTTGTATTTCTGATGAAAAGACTGACATTTTTTGTCAGATGGAACATCTTGAAAGACCCTTTAGCTCCCTAGCATCCTGGCAAACTAAAGTCTTCAAAAAAATTTGGCATAGACCCCTTACTTTCAAAGACTAGGATACCAACACTTTAAACCCAACATAAAAATTTAAAGCACACAGAAATTAAGTTGATAAAATTTTACACAGTTCCCCGCTTGTATTGAAACCTCTCTAAATCTAATCCTTCATTTTTTCCTAACTCATCAGGACAAATTAAAGTTGGTCTTCAGACGAAAAAGGGAAATGCCACCGCATAATAATTGAAAGGTGCCATTCTTTTTAAACATGTTGGCAACCTTTTAAAACACCGCTGGCAAGGAATAACACAACACTGGAAATAACAAAAGTATTTGTTGATAGATGAAGACAAATCGTAGATTGTGACCCCAAAAAAGTTGGGTTTTTTTTTGGGGGGGGGGGGGGGCCGAAAGGGAAAATTACCACCCAATTCTAAGTAGAAATTTACTAAAGAAAAGGGGGGGGGGGGAACCACACCGAAAATCACGGGACAGGAGGGGGGCCAAAATTCCCGGGGGTCAGCCCCCTTTTCCCACAATTTATGCATGATTTAAGGGATATTTTCCAATTCCAGGTATGGTCAGGACCCACGGTACCCCCCTCGGATCTCCCAAAATATGATTTTATTTGTATATCACATGCCCCAAAAAGGGTTTTTTAAATTAGGCAGAGACAGAAATTATTAAGCAAAACAATACATTTTTCCTTCAATCGTTAAAAAAACACATATTTTTTCCAGAAATATATTTGCTTTTTTAAAGGGGGGGAAATTTGCATTTAATAATTATAAGACTAACCTTAAACTGTGTCTTGAAAGAGTCCCGTAACTTATTTTTGGGTTTTCGCGCCGTAACATTTTTTACTTCTCTTTCCAACCAGCTTTTCCCCTTTCCCGGCTTACAAAAGAAAATTTTAAAGGTTTAAAAACCCAAAACAAAAAGATATTTTTGGCAGATTATAACTTTCATTTGGAACCCTTTAAGTCCTAGACTTCGGCACAGAGTAGTTCCGCATCTTACAAAATTTTTTAATCAAAAAACATAGATTGGGTCATTTTGTGGTTAAAATGTTGGACCTGTTATCCAAGACCCAAGTTCAAACCCCGGCGTGCCAAGCCAAATTTTCCCGCTTCAAATATATTTTTTAAGGGTATTTAACATAAACCTACTTTAACAACTCCTTTTAACTCAAAACTAAAAATTTAAAAAAATTCTTAAGAGCTTTTTTCCTTAAATTTAGTCGGGCAGAAAGTGACAAGTTAAAAAAAAAAAGAATGTTTTTGCATAAACAAGTTATTAATTTATTCATAATACCAAACCTGTACTGTGTGTTCCCTATATCCTCACAGTCAGGAATTTTAGATGGGAAACTGTATCAAAGCTGAAGCTCCACCCCATAGCCCAAGTCCTCTTGTGGACACACTCACAACGACTCTACCTTTTGTCTTTTTTTGTCTAATTGGAAAAACATTACGTAATATCATTTTTATAAATAAAAACCTAAAAGCTGTTTTGTTACTGGGTATGGTTTTGAGCTTTTTGTAAACTTTTTTTGTTTTTTGAAATATTAAACAAAATGTGGGGTTTTTTTACAAAAAAATACTTCAATAAAAGATTGCTGTCTGGGAAAATTTACAAACAAAAATCATTTTGTAAAGCCAATACCCTGCTACTAGTCAAAAATTTTGCCTACAGCAATATTGGTTAAGTACCTTTTTTCTGCTTTAACAGTTTTTTTTCTCGGTTTTTAAAGTCCAAACAAAAATATTTCACATTTGAAGACTCATCAATTGAAACAGGTAATCAATAATATGAATCCTATTAGACAGATTATTACTGTGATATAGTGTTCCACAAGAGATATGTACATATCCAACCCATGCAGTCCATTTTCCCACACTCGTCAATCATTTTTTTGGGAAAGAGTGCGAGGTTTACAGTTTAAACATTTTGCTTTAAAAGTTTTACTGGAAGATAATAATTTTAAAAATATTTTGTTTTGACAAATTTTTTCTGGTTGAAAATAAAAAAAATTCTTATTCATTAACCTTTGTGGTGGGGATCCGGGAAACTGCCAACATTTTTGCTGAATTAAAATGGTTGGTCCATTTTCCTTCTTGCCAACAATAATGACAAATGCAAATTTGGTCATTGCTTTTGACCCCCCTTCGCAGTCTAAAAGGTCCCCCAAAAAAAATATTCATACAATGAGAATCAACATTTTCAAGTATGATTTCATAGTATAAGCAAAACACTTCTTATTTTTTGCCTGCATTTCGCAAAAACCATAAAGTTTCATCACTGCCAGGGGGAGTTTAATACGTAATAAAAAGGGTTCTCATGTTATCTTAAAGCTTTTTAAAATTTTAAAATATTAAAATTTTGGGATTTACATTTACTTGCATATTTTAAAAGCAATAAAACCCCTTCTTAAAAACCCCTCGTTTAAAAATTTTTTAAAACCTTTTTTTAAAAAAAATAATAGTTAAATATCCATTTGGGTAATACAATCATTTGAGAAAAATCCAAAAACTTTCCATGTCCGAAATAGGGCGACATTTTAAATACGATAGAAATAAAGGGTTTCATTTGGTCAGATATGGACAAAACTAAATTAAAACATAATTTGCCCCCTCAATATAGGTTTATTATGATGAAAAATCATTAAAACCACGAAAATTCATAAACTTTTTAAAATATCCGAAGCAATAGTCACCACCCGAAATAGGCTGCTTTATTTAAACACTGAAATCTAAACGTTAAATATTGTTAGATCATCGCCATACCTACAGCGGTCGACCCATTTTTTCCTTTCCTTCACGTTCGTGGGGAAGCGAAACAGACTACAGGTCATCATGAAAATTATAAAGGAAGAAGAATTTGAAACTATTTTTTCCACGCAGTAAACAAGCGGGAAATCTGAATGATGTGTAGTACAAAATTGTTGCTTCCATAGAACAGGTTGCAAGCAACCCTGTTCAGCTTCCATAGAACAGGTTGCAAGCAACCCTGTTCAAAAATGATAAAGCCCAGAGTAATGCCAATTTTAGAAAAAACAACCTGATCCAACTTATCAATCTGGATGCCGAGCAAATCACTCTGTTGAAGACAATTTATGTTAAATTAGAAAATGACATAAGAAAAGCACAATCCAAAAGTCAAAATGTAATAGCCGTATTCCTAGACTTATCATCTGCATTCGATAAAATGTGGAACACAGTGGCAATTCTCTACTTAAAGAAAATAGGAATTAAAGATAGAATGTTACATTGGCTAGCAGATTTCCTAAAGCAGAGAAAAATCAAAGTGAAATATGGTGGAACAAACTCGGAAACTAGAGAAACGATTAATGGTTGCCCTCAAGGTAGCATACTCTCTCCAATTATCTTTTCAATCATTATGAACATATTTAGAGATCATATAATCAATATGAATAACAAGTCCAAAAATAGTTACAAAAATCTCAACTTGTAGATGACAGAGCAATTTGGACAACAGCACACAAATCTTTACAAAAAGGAATTAGAAGTATTCAAGAAGCACTCAACTCTATTGAAAATTGGAGCAAAAAATTTGGATTTGTGATAAATCCCCTCAAAACCATCAAAAAAAGAGTTAGTTTAGATGAAAACAGCCCTAGGATTCCAAACTGAAGTTATGTGTAAAACCCTTACTATTCGACTCTGCAACTCTATTAGTATGACCTTTGACAAACACTCACATGGAGATACCATATAATGAACCTTATAAAAGATGTGAATCTGACATCAATTATTAAAGTGCATCAAAGGCCACAACGGGATGCAGTAAAAAAAACAAACTCTAACAGTATACAAAGCCTTATTAAATCCAAAATTGACTATGGTAGCATTGCTTATAACTCAGCATTCCTGAAATACGAACAAGTTACAAGTTCTACAAAATAAAGCCCTCAAGGTCATAACAAGCTGTAAGCAACATACTCCCACAGTACCCCTGCTCATAGAATGTAGCTAAATACCCCTGAATCTCATAGAGAAAAATGTATGCTAAAATACTGGGCTCGGTCAACCCCATTAGAGATTCCTTCCCAATAAATAAAGAAATCAAAATAGGTCCTGGTTGTTCCTCAAGAGTAGCTAAATTGAAAAGAGCTAAACAAGCCGTACGCGCAGGAAACAATTGATTTATATAGAAGTATCAACTAAAAGAAAATGAAATTGAAAAACTTTGTTTAAAGGCACTAAATGGCTGCAACTCTTCATATAGAACAAGCCTAGCCAAATATATTAATAAACAGGTCAATCCGTCAGTAAATCTAGACATCGCTAACAACTATATATCTCAAATCCATAGGATTGGTCAATCTATACTGACGGCAGCAGAGATATTGAGAAAGAAAATGCAGGCGCAGGAATAGTGATAATGGACCAAAATAAGAGAAAATTCAAGATAGAAGCCTCAAGCTAGATCATAGATTATCAATCTTCACCTGTGAACTGTAGCAATCAGCACAGTAATTACAATGGTTAAACTTTAAGAGATCTAAAATCTCACTCCCTAGCAATATCGCTATTTTCACAGATTCATTAAGTGCACTACAGTCTCTAGAAAATGGTTACTCAAGCTCTCGACAAAATCTGATAGTGCAAATATATCACTCAATAACATGTTAGCCAATAACAATATAAATATCAAATACATATGGATACCGAGTCATGTCGGTATAAATGTAATGAATTGGCTGATTTAGCACAAAAAAAAGGAGCCGTAAAATGGCGACAGGTAAGCATAAAACTAAGCACTAAAGAAATGTACCATATCATTAATAATAAAGTCAAACTCACTCTTTAGGGACACAATTTTCCCATCTTACAAGTCAGAAAAAAAAACTTTAAATATGGTACATGCCCAATAAGAATAATGCAATATTCTGAAAATCCAAATCATGACAGGATAATCACCCAATTGAGGCTAAAATCTTGGTGAAGAAAAGTATTAAAAACAGCCTACGAATGTGCTCAGAAAAAGAAACATTTGATCACGTCTTCTTTGAATGCACACAATACAAAAATGAATGTGATTTATTAGAAAGAGCACTGAATACTCATAATATAACAATAGTCAACAGAGAAATTCTACTCTTCCCTGCAAAAAAAGATCAAGTTATGATTCATCAAATGGTCATAAATTACTTAAGGAATATTGGCTTCAACGCTTGTAAAAGAAAGAAAGAATTTCACACACTCTGTGGTCCCAACAAAAAAATGAGATCTATGGGCTATTATCCGCATGAATTTTTGATAGAAGCTGGGGCACGTTGGGATCTAAATCCCTCTGGACGTATCAGACCCACTCCTGTGGCTAACTTAAATTCAAACATAAGATCTCATATCAGACTTGAAACACACAAGGGATCTCAATCCCCTGTCACTTCAACTCATACAACAAACCAATAAATTAACAAACAAGACCCATGGCTACTATCTGCATGAATTTTTGGTAGAAGCCGGGGCACGTTGGGATCTTAAATCCCTGGTGCGTATCAGACCCACCCCTGCGGCTAACTAAATTCAAACATAAGATCTCAAATCACCACTTCAAAAACAGACCTACAACACACAAGGACCTCTATCCCCTCTACACACAATGCATCTAAGCTCCATAAAATCACAATATCCTCACTTATGGGTTAATTCACCCATAAATGGCCTGACGGTGGTGGTGGATGGTTGCGCCTTGGGTCTCAAATTCGCACAGGACTATGCCATGCTGCCGCCACACCTCTTTTTCCAGTTGGGCTCCTACGCCTGACTGAAGATGGAGCGCTACATCCTGGGTAGGGTGGTCCAACCGTCCTATCTGGGTAAAATATCCCATACTCATTGTATCATCTGCTTGGTGGCGGGTTTATCTGTATGCATGACTGTAATGAATGAAAGATGAATGTCAAGAAGAATGAATGGATAACTAACTAAAAATTGACATGTATACTAAACACCCCAATTACATCAATAAATAAATAACAGGGTGTTGGTAAACACAAACATTAATCAACAAAACAAAACAAAAAAAAAAGAAATATTAAATACTACTAGTATTTCAATTTCGCTAGGAATTATTTACACTTTCAATTCTCAATAAACTATATGTTACCCAGGTATTATTGATGTCATTAACAGAAATTTGTGTTTCATGTGATATTGTGCATTGTTGTTTTATGCTGTGCAATGCACTTGTCATGTTTTGTGTATTTAGTGCATGTCATAGTGAGTGTGTTTGTTTAGAAAGTGTGCATCATGATGTGTCATTTTGTGAGTGCTGATCGAGTGTATGATGGGTAAATCAGTCATTGTATCGTTTCTTTCTACTTTTCTCTGCTCTACTCATTTTCTCATTCTGGGTTTTGTCCACGGACATAAAGTTAGCATTGTCTTAGGAGGATTTATTTATTGAATCTTTTTTAACAGTCTTTATTGTTTGCCACCGCCCGGTGAATTTTTGGTTTTTCTAGATTGTATTTGTTTAAATAGACTGTCGATTTGAATTTGTTGAAATTGTTTTTCAGTGAATAGCATTGTTTATTGTGATCATATTCTTTTCTTTTTCTTCAACAGTTTGTTTTTATTTTAAATCAATTACATTCAAGAACCTGCAACCGGACTCCTTATTTATGTAACCCCGGTAACATATAATAAATGTCAAAACTTAAAAAAATGACCTGAAATTTCTTACAAAGTAAGGACATAGGGTAATCACAATACAAACCAAATCTTACCCAACACCCAATAGAAATATCAGACTTCATTAGATCCAAACATGACTCAATGCAGGAGTCCTATTAATAATTCCGTTCTTTGACCCAACTAAAAAAATATCTCAAGCGACAGAATATTTTAATAGGACTATGTCAACACCTAAACTCTCTCTCCCTATCCCTCCTTTTTTTTCACTCTCTCGTCTCTCTCAACACGTTTATACATCTTACTTCATTGGTTACAAAATGGTTATAATATACTGCAGAAGTTATGTTTTCATACAATATTTTCATGTACTATGGTATGTGATTATAAGTGACCTGGGCACTGCTTCATGCGATATCGAAGCAATAAGCGCCCGGGGTTTGTTTACACAATCGAAGCTCGTGCTCTGGCTATCCTACACAGAAGGTCAATATCTGACTCACACACCCACATTACAATTGCGTTAAAATTAAAATGCTTTAAAACTTACTAGAACAATTTCACTGTATCCGTTTTGAATGTTCATAGGTCATGACTCTGTAAAAACATTAATCAAGTTTATTCTTAAAAGGTTTTACTTTGTAATTTGTTAGCAGTTAAACTACTAAAAAACAAATTCAGGCACACTTTAGGTCACGCGGTTGCAGAAGTTGTGATCTCTTTCGTGTGTCCCAATTTTTTGTACATTTTTTATTTTAACTGACACATTTTTTTTCTAAGTGTTTAATCAGTGACAAAACAAACAATATTCAGTAATAACAAATGTTTATATTAATATTAATCTTTAATATCTCTTTTATTTCGTTCTTTCATGATGGATTACCTAGATTTGATTTTAATTAGTGATTTAATCTACACATACATTGTCCCAAATTATGGCAGATTAAACATTTTAAATCCTTTCATTTCTTAATCACTTTTGAAATCTAAAAAAGCACAGGGACTATCATATTCTAAAACAAAAGGCCAAGATGGCCCTTGGTCGCTCACCTGAGAAAGATGATTGCTTAAGAAATAAAGATGCTTGGTGTAAAAGTGAAATCTGGCTTTTTTTTATGGTGAAAAAGGGTATAACTCCTAAATTTTCAAGTCAATTTCAGTTATAATTGAACCAGATTGTGAGATTTTGGGCATAAACATTGTCTTAAAGTTTAAAAAAGATTGTTAAAAAAATGAAGTTGGTAAGAATAACCAAAGTGAAATCTTGCATTTTTTGTATTAAAAGGGGCATAACTCCTGACCCAAATGGCCTATCTCAGCCACAATTGAACTCAATCGAAACATTATGGTCATTAACAATGTTCATAAATTTGAAGATGATTTGCTCAAAAGATGAAGATGCTAGAGTGTAAACAAAGTGAAATATGGCATTTTTTGAAGATTAAAAGGGCATAACTTCTGAACTAATTGCGGATCTCAGCATTAAACGAATTCAATCGAGACCTTATGGTCATAAAACATTGCCATAAAGTTTGAAGATGATTTCTCAAAAAATGAAGATGCTAGAGTGTAAACAACTGAAATATGGCATTTTTGAATATTAAAAGGGCATAACTCCTGACCTAATTACTGAATCTCAGCCATAACGAACTCAATCGAGACCTTATGGCATAAGCATTGCCAAAAAGTTTGAAGAGATTGCTCAAAAAATGAAGATGCTAGAGTGTAAACAACGTGAAAATGGCATTTTTTGAATAATAAAAGGGGCAAAACTCCTGACCTAATTAACTGAATCCAGCCATAATCAAACTCAATCGAGACCTTAATGGGCCCTAAGCATTGCCATAAAGTTTGAAGATGATTTCTCAAAAATGAAGATGCTAGAGTGTAAAACAACGTGAAATATGGCATTTTTTAATATTAAAAGGGCATAACTACTGACCTAATTTTACCGATCTCAGCCAAATCGAACTCAATTGAGACCTTATGGTAATAAGCATTGCCATAAAGTTTTAAGATGACCCGCTCAAAAGAGAAGAAAGCTAGAGTGTAAACAAAGTGAAATATGGCATTTTTTGAATATTAAAAAGGGCATAACTCCTTACCTAATTGACGGGTCTCACCATAATCGAACTCAATCGAGACATTAAAGCTCATAAACATTGTCTTAAAATTTGAAGATGATTGCTTAAAAAAATAAAGGTCATAGAGTGTAAACACTAACAAAGGGCCAAGATGGGCCCCTTGGTTTGCTCACCTGAGAAAGATGATTGCTTAAAAAATAAAGATGCTTGAGTGGTAAAAGTGAAATCTGGTTTTTTTTTGGTGAAAGGGGCATAACTCCTAAATTTACAAGTCAATATCAGTTATAATTGAACCGGATGTGAGATTAGGGCATAAACATTGTCTTAAAGTTTAAAAATGATTGTTAAAAAAATGAAGTTGGTAGAGAATAAACAAAGTGAAATCTTGCATTTTTTGTTTTAAAAAGGGGCATAACTCCTGACCTAATTGACCCATCCAGCCACATTGAACTCAATTGAGACATTATGGTCTTTAAACAATGTCATAAAGTTTGAAGATGATCCCTAAAAAAGGAAGATGCTAGAGTGTAAACAACGTGAAATATGGCTTTTTTATATTAAAAGGGCATAACTCCTGACCTAAATGACCCATCTCAGCCAAAATTGAACTCAATCGAGACCTTATGGTCATAACATTGTCATAAAGTTTGAAGATGATTGCTCAAAAGATGAAGAGCTAGATGTAAACAAAGTGAAATTTTGGCATTTTTTAATATTAAAAGGGCAAACTCCTGACCTAATTGATGAAATCTCAGCCACAATTAAACTCAATCGAGACCTTATGGTCATAAGCATTGCCATAAAGTTTGAAGATGATTGCTCAAAAGATGAAGATGCAGAGTGTAAACAACTTGAAATATGCATTTCTGATATTAAAAGGGGCATAACTCCTGACCTAATGGTACGATATCAGCCATAATCGAACTTGGCCCGTGATTGTATGGTTTATAAACATTGATATAAAGTTTGAAGATAATTGCTCATAAAATGAAGATCTAGATGAAAACAATGTGAAATCTGGCTTTTTTGAATTTTAAAAAGGGGGCATAACTCCTGACCTAATGGTACGATATCAGCCATAATTGAACTTGGCCGTGATTGTATGGTTATAAACATTGATATAAATTTTGAAGATAATTGCCCCATAAAATTTGAAGAGCTAGAGTGCAAACAATGTGAAATCTGGCTTTTTTGAATATTAAAAGGGCATAACTCCTGACCTAATGGTACGATATCACCATAATCGAACTTGGCCATGATTGTAGGGTTTTATAAAATTGATATAAAGTTTGAAGATAATTGCTCATGAAATAAGATGCTAGAGTGCAAACAATGTGAAATCTGGCTTTTTTGAATTTAAAAGGGCATAACACCTGACCTAATGTTCCAAATACAGCCATAATCGAACTTGGCCGAGATTTTATGGTTAAAAACATAGTTTTAAAGTTTAAAGATAATTGCTCAAAAAATTTAAGATGCTAGAGTGCAAACAAACAAATTGTGGACAAAGGGAAAACGGACGGACGGACAGACGGAGGGACGACGGACATTCATCGATCCTAAAAGCTCATCCGAGCACACGTGCTCAGGGGAGCTAAAAATATGTTAAGTATAGGGGGCCCCGATGGATTTTCCTTTAAACAGCACAAACATTAAGTAATCAATGGATTTAAAAAGCCCCCTGTCCTGAGACATATCGCACCAAGCAAATGTCACGTGATTATTATGTGACAACAATAAATTTTGGAATTTCCCTCATTTCATGCGTTGTACACACCACGTAATTGTCCAATTATTGTAATTGTGTATCGGGGGAGAGCGATTTGATTGGTTGAGAGTGGCCATAACAATTTCTACGAACAGTTTTATAACTCCCTTTCCCGGGACTTCATCCAGCACTCGATATTGTATCCTCAATTGTAACAGCAAATTTTATTCTTGTTTAAGAATTCTGAAGCTTTTATTATATTTTACAGTCGGGGGTCTTGTAAAATGATGCCTAAATTAATTCATTTAATATTTAATGGGTAGTTTTGAATTGTTTGTAATAATTAAAATGTCAACGTATGTACAAGTTTATCGTTATTTCACTAGACGTTTATTCGTAAAATACTTTTTCAAAATTCATTTTACAAAAGATTTAAAAGATTACAAGCAAGTAAACCGTAAGCACAAAATGATGTTACTATTGTATGTCACATGTACCTCATCGTAAATATTCAAACTTAGAATTAAATGTATTTTCAGGTTTACATTTATTTTGAATGTTAACTGATATTTTTGATAAAATCTTTATTATAGGTTCATATTTTAATTAATAAAAATCTTCCCCTTATTTGTCTTGGTCTAAAAGTAAATAGACGTGAACGTCACTAGCTTACACTTTTGGTTAGACGTGGCGCTCGTGAAATAAGGAAAATCGTCTTCCTTGACTGGTGGATTTGAAGTGGAGAAGTGTACCTCAGCTTTTGAGTGTTGCGGTTGAATTCGGACGAAGGAATATCTGGTGTCTGCGTGACTAGGTGAGTCCGTCAACATATTTTTTAATAGAAATTTTTCGATTGGAAACAACTGGTTCCAAATCCTAGCCAACTCGTGGTCGAGAGGGGAAAAGTCGCCGACTTAACACTCACTCAGCCCCCACCGTGTGGTTCGAATTCATTTATTTTTTTAAAAAATTATGCTATCACTAACTTGGTAAAAAATTAAAATTTACGGGTATTATCAACACAAACATGGCGCATCTCGGGCAAGAATTTGGGGATGAATGGTTACTGTGATAAAATTCAACATTTCCGTTGGCAGAACTGTCAATCAAATGCACGGACAGGTGATTTGGAGAATATAAACACACGCGTGTGATTCAGTACATGTAAACAATGCTCGCATTGGGATGATGTTTTCTATTTAAAATTCCGTCGCTTTGTGATATTTTTTAGTTGGTCAAAGCGACGTCATATCGAAAAGCCTCAAAAACCGTAGCAAATTCCGATGTGAAATAAATATAGTTTTTCCGTAATAACTCGGCCAATTACGGGCAGAAAATTTAGAAATGTAATCAATAAATTCAATCGATATTGATCGTTACTTACTATGACAAAAGACAGTAATCCAGAGAAATGATTTGTTTCTACTGTTTAATTCTTTTAACTACCATTAGGTGTACAAAATCTGTTGGCTGTGAGTGAAAGCTGTTTGGGTCCATTTTTGAAACAGGGTTTGGGTACAGAAATGTAATTTTTTTTAGACGAAATAAAAAGCGACATAGCCGTGCAAATGTTTAAAACTATAATTTTTAAATTTAATTATTTTCGGTCTTTACCTAAGTATTAATAACCATTTACCATTATATGGTCCTAAACATACAGTACGCTCTCTCTCTCTCTCTCTCTGTAAATAGGTATCGGGTTAAATTCGCCCCAAGAAACACTTTCGCCCGAGTCATTTCACCCTACAATGTGGGTTCATTTCGCCCACATAGTGGTGTTCATTCGCCCTAGTAAAGTTATAAATTAATAAACAAAATGGATATTACGGTTGGTGATAAATAAATATAAATTTATTCATTTAACAAGTAAAGGTATGTAAATTTTATGTTTTTGTACTATTCGCATTAAAATATTGTGTACATTTTATACTTATTTTATACAAAAGTATGTGGCCAAAGGCAGGATACGCCGAATTTTGCCTCAAATAAAACTGTAAAAATGGATAAAGGTACAAAGTAATAGGTTTTAATGATCATAATAAAGGTGACATCTTCCCTTTTGAAAACACACACGTGCTGTAGGTGTGAACACATGCCATAGCAAAGGGGTTTGATGTTAATTATGTACAACCTACAGTATTTTCGGCGTTCGTATGTCTCATTTAACATACTTTTTTTTACACAACGGTCTCTTTCATTTATGATAAGTAGGGATTTAACATGAAATTAAATAAGGGCTATAACGAAATAAAAAAGTGAATTTATTTATTTCTTTAATTATAAATACACCGCCAATGTAAAATGTTTATTAGATGTAAAAAAAAATTGAAACTGCCATTCTGAAGCAATAATTGTAGGACTGGAACCAAAATATGTAATAGATTTTTTTTATTAATAATAGACAATATACTCATTAAAACATACATACAAAAACAATACAAACGAATACACAAAATTTATATATTATTTCATTCAAATCCACAAAATAACAATAGGGCGAATAGACTCACATTTTGGGGCGAAAGGGTAGAGGGCAAAAGGAATTAGGGCAAAAGGGAATAGGGCAAAAGGGGAAAATGGGCGAAACGACCCATAATCATGTAAATATCGTATACCCCCTCTATTATTGTTAAATTTCTCTCTCCCCCTCTAATTAAAAAAATTCTTTGTATTATTCAACTCCTCCTTAATTAACCATCTTCCTCTTTTGGGTCTTTCTCTCTCCTCTCAAACCCCCGCCCCCTTCTCTCTCTCCTTTGTAATCATTCTCTCTCTCTCTGTAATTATCATATGGTTACCCCCCCCGTAATCACCTGCCCCCTTTCTCTATCTATGAAAATTAGTATTTAAATCCCCCTCCCTCAAATGTATATTCTCTCTCTCTCTCTGTTTAATAATTATTTTATTATCATAATGATTTTTTTCCACCAAATTTATTAAAAATAAGTGAATGTACTGTTAGTAATGATAACACTGATGTGGTTGAGAAAACAAAACGAAAAAAAAAAGAATTTTGAAGAGATAATTTAAACATTTTATATATAATTATATGCATGTGATTTAACATACCATATCATAATCTTATGAGAATTAACAGCTTGATTTTCATGGAGTACATATCCAATACCGATCTACATCCGTTCATTTTCAAATTATTTTAATACATGTATAATTTTAATTGGTGGCATAGATAACTTTTCATTGCTCTTAAATTCTCTTTTTCGTGGCATTTCAAAGTTTAATTTAGACTTATCAAAGTTTTATTTAGACTTAAATGTGGCAGTTTTTATTGTAATTGCAACATCAAATTTTGTAATGATTCTAAATCTTGTTTCCATGCAACCTTGAACCCCTTTGGGTTGGTAACTGAGCGAAACTTTAATCATGGCTCCAAAGCCCTATTAATTTCTGTAAATATTTTTTAATACTTTTGCTCAACGTTTACTTTTAATGATCAATCACAACTCCCTTTTAAGTTATCAAATTGTTTTGACAGTTGCTTAATTTTTTTTTGTAAACGTCTCGGCTTCGTGGGGTTGATACTGAAGTCGAATTTGGGAAAGGCATTGTGTTGTCGGCCAGAATTTCTTTCAACAGATCTTCAAAAAGAAGTAATTGAAATCAAACGTGAACAATTTCAGCCCAAATACTGAGGTCTGTATATTTCCTGCTGTACAACATTTACATCAAACACCGAATCAAGTGCTTCTCCAAGAGGCCCAAAATGATTTGGCTGCATCTCTGAATTGCTTGGTCGGTGTATTTGCCTTTTGCCACATCCAGAAGGTTTTTTAAACAGGGGGTTTAAGATCTCTTTCATGAAATCCAAATTTGGGGGATTACGACCGATCCATCACTGTAATTACTGACTTTTTTTGTCTTCGGTCAGGCACAATAAAATGTCTTTTCGTGACCATTGCGCTAGGTATGGGAATAACATTTTTTGATGTTGATATAATTGTTCATATTGGTTGTCCCCCCATCTGTTATTTTATATTGGCAAGAGGCTGGGGCGATGTGCAAGAGATGGTAGGCAAAGCCTGAGCTTTATTATTTACAAATTTAAAGGCTTCGCGTAAGAATTCGGACAAAGACAGGCGAGTTTTGTTCGCGATGGCAAATGCATCCTAAGAAAATTTTGGAAAAGTTCTGTGTTTCAGAGAAGGAAACCTAAAAACAGCTCAAGTTGCAGGGGGTGCAACAATTCTGTATGCAAATGCCAAGCTGTACTTGTTGCAAAGTGTGCACACACTTGCAGTGTTCAAAACAAGTCAGATTTAAATTTGAAGGAGCATTTGATGAGCGAAAGATGACGGGTTAGTGTTTAGACGTCTAAGGCACTAATGATTGATGAGATGATCATGTTGACAATGTTTACTATTAAAATAAGTTATGACAAGTCTTTTTTTTCTTACACACATAAATTATTTATTTATTATTATTATTATCATTATTATTCAATTACAGGAGACTTTGCTCCCACCGCCTTCTACTAATGACTATATTATTATTAGATATATACGTAGGGGTTGAACTAGAATAAATGTGTAATCACTTCATTTATTATATTTTTCAGAAAAATGCTTGACTGTAATCCGCCAGTCCCCCAACATTGTGGAGAAAATCAATATCCATTCTTTGTTTATTTCCTTTTTATGCTTTATGGAAATGTTTTTGAAATATTTTTTCACCTATCCGCGTATTAGCTTGGACGTAGAGTGGCCGCTTTGCGACCGGAAGTTCTGGGTTCGAATCTAGCCCTTTACTATCTTTTGGTGACCAAAGACATAGATGCACCTTGCCTGGAAATTAGCAAGGTAGGGTTGCTGTTGAAACTTTGAGTACTAAGTACGGGTTCAACCAAGAAACTTGCGTACACCGCGCACATTTTAAGAACAAATGGGAGTGTTCGGAAAAAGAGCTAGTGTATCGCACCAGGCTCCTTATATCCAACCAGGCTCCTTGTATCCAACCTGGCTGACATCCTTCATTCTAGACAAAAAACCCGTTTTTAACTTTTTAAAACTTTTTTATTTTTTACAAAATATAAAGTTTATGATTTTTTAAGATTAACATAACCCCTCTCAGCTAACGCAGTAAAAGTCCCTTTGCCAAATCATGAGGCGATCACTGAAGATGATGATGATGAGGCCGGTGTCTCCAAGCTCATCATGTCTCATCAGCAAAAAAATAAAAAATAATAATCAAAAATAATAATAAATAAATAATAGATAAATAAAAGTACCCCACATGAGGTATCCTTGATCGAAATGGTCTAAATATGGCCATAAATTTTCAGTAAATTTCATGGTTGTTGACCTTTAAACAAAAAGACGACAAAAATAAAGGGCGATGCACATTAAATAGCGTTAATAACATCAATTCATTGAAATTACTATTAAAGGGCCCTAAAATAAAGCCCCCTGTTCAAATTAATCATTTAAAATTTCCAAAGATAACTCAAAAATATAGAGTTCATCAGGATGATTAGCGATGGTAATAATTTTCGTCTGCTTTCCGGAATGTAAATTCGTCAAATTTATTCACCCTGAAATGGCGGTTAAAAGGGTTTGGCTGTGTTTTACCAATTTTGTGTAGATGGATAAATTAATTATAACCCAGAACATTTTTGCTAAACGTGACAAATTTGAATAAGCAGCAATGAATTTAAACAAGTTGTGCAAATTTTAACTGAAATAGTGCAATTAAGCATTTTCAATTTTGCTAACGGTTTTTTGAGGCTTTTCGAATGACGTCGCTTTGACCCAACTAAAAAATTCTCACAAACGACGGAATAAAATGACTAGGATGATGTCTGCAAAATCAAAGCATGTTACACCCTCAACAGGTTAGTCAAACCCCGGACAATTAACCATTATGAATTGAACTGATTAAACGGTGCAGACAAATCATTAACCATATAATTTGAATTTCAACCATCAAAATTTGCATGCGTCCGATGGGACGCACATACTTAAAATTGCTCCGAGAGAGAGATCAGAATTTAAAATGGTAACTTAGTGTTTATATACATACACACAAATGTACTTGAATTACTAATTTTCATTATGACAAATAGTATATCTCAAAATTGCAAAAGAAATTAAAAAAAAAACAACAATAGGTAAAAAAAAAAAATAGACTGGGACTCAAATAACAATATTGTCGCTATTGCGAAATTCCAGCCAGTCACAGTTTGAAATATCTCCATGAATTGCGAATTTGTCTCTGCATATTCTGTTTTCATTACAGGTATTAAATACAAATATTTAGAATTGATTTTCAAACACATTTTTATTCAAATTTTGACTTCCATTACGCAGTCATACTGAGTAATGAAATTAACATGAAAATTGTCACCTTTTATTTTAAGAAGAAAATAAATTTTGGACTTTTTTCCGTTATAAAAAAGGGGGAGACTAAAATTGAAAAATTTCAAAAAATACCCCAAAAAGTTGTCCAAAACCCAAAAATTTTGGGGGGTGTTTAAATTAAAACGGCTTGCAAGCAACCCTTTTCAAAAACCAAAAAATTTATTTTAATCAATGAACTAGTTTTTATGATTCATTTTGTTTGAAAGAAAACCCCTTTTAAACCGAGAAGAATCACCTGTCGTCGGTTTGGGGGTCTAGGTTAATTTTTTTAGAGCCCGCTTCTTGAGCAAATCTGTCCTAAATTTTCAGCCAAATCACTTGGGGTTTCACATCTCATTCTAACCCCATATTTACTTAATCCCATGAACACCAAAGGGGCAAAATAACACATTGTATATGGTCCAAGACAACTCCAAAAACTGACGCCCAAAACCCTATGCAACCCGTCTTTTCATATGGGAAAACCGCCTGATCCCTTTCATAAACACAATTCATACACTAAATGACCAAACCCGCGCACCGGTACAACACCACGCTACTTTTAAAAACCGCCACCCCACTCACTGATGATACTTTAAACCCCGGGACCAAAAATTTAAATTTTTTTAAATTAATTTTTTTGATTTTAAAATTTTAACTCACCAACACGAAGTCTCAGGGGGAGCTATTGGGGTCACCCTCATCCCGCCTGTCGTCAAAAATTTGCTTTTAAAAACATCCCTCTGAAAACCCTGGGCGAATTGATAAAACTTGGCATGTATATCCTTGGGGGGCCCCTACAAAAAATTTCTCAAAAAGTTGATCCAGAAAACTCTGGTTTTCCAGGCAAAAAAATAGAAAAACAAATTTAAAAATTTTTAAAATCTCTCCCGAAACCGCTGGAGGGAATTTATAAAATTTGGCATGTAGATCCTTGGGGGGGGCCCTACAAAAATTGCTCAAATAAATTTGATCCATAAAGAACCTTTCCAGGCAAAAAATAGAAAAACTAATTGAAAACTTTGAAAACATCCCTCTGAAACCGCTGACGAATTTGAAAAATTTTGGCATGTAATGATCCTTGGTGGGCCCTAAAAAAATGCTCAAATAAAGTTGACCATAAAGAACTCTTTTTCCAAAGGCAAAAAATAGAAAAAATAATTGAAAACTTTGAAAATCCTCCCTAAACCCGCGGACAAAATTGATAAAACTGGCATGATGCCCTTTGGGGGGCCTCTACAAAAATTGCTCAATAAATTATCCAAAAACTCTGGTTGCCAGGCAAAAAAATAGAAAAAAAAATTGAAAAACTTTGAAACATCTCCTCTAAACCCTGGCCAAATTGATAAAATTTGGCGTAACCTTGGGAGGCCTCTACAAAAATTGCCAAATCAGTTACCAAAAAACCGGGTTGCCATGGCAACAAAAAGAAAAAATAATTAAAAAACTTTGAAAATCATCTCCTCGAAACCGCGGCAAAAATTTGATAAAACTTGGCATGTAAATCCTTGGGGGGGCCCCTACAAAAATTTGCTAAAATAAAGTTATCCTGAAGAACCTGGTGGCCATGCAACAAATATAAAAAATAATTGAAAACTTTGAAAATCATCTCGAAACCGCTACAGAATTTTGATAAACTTGGCATGTATGATCCTTAGGTGGCCCCACAAAAATTTGCTCAAAACATTTTGTTCCATGAAGAACCCGGTTTGCCATGGCAACAAATAGAAAAAAAAATTGAAAATTTTGAAAAATCATCTCCCTAAACAAATGGTCAAAATTTTTTTTTTCCCTTTTGGCAAACAAAAGTACCTCATGAAGCTCCAAATGCTAAAATAAAGTTGATCCGTTTGTCTTTTGTTTAATCTTGAATATGCGATTTACCGGGTGACTTTATCCCCTTTGGGCCTTTTGTTTACTTTCACTTTGCATTATTTTAAAAAATTTTCGGAAATAAAATTGGCAATGCCCAGAACAATGAAAATTGTATGGAAAATTTTTTTAAAACCTTTTTTTTTTGAACGCAATGATTTTCAAATCTAGCATGTCTAACGTCAGACACTAGATTTGACATAAAGTTTAAAACATTTGTACGTGCTCTGCAGAATTTTTGAAATGGATTTTTTGAAATTCACAGAAGGTATAAGTTTGGCTTTTATTGGGCATCCTTATTTCTTTTTAAAAATATTAAAAGGGACAGAGGTTCTCTGGTGAAACCAAGTTTCAAAAAATTACCTCGAAATTAAGTTTAGTACTTCAGAGACCCCATATGAGATAAAAAGCTGAAATTCACACATTGTAATTTTAAAGGTTTTCTTCAGATTTTCATAGGCCGGGCATCATGGGGTTATGTTTTCATTTCTCGTGCAATAAATTCAGTATAATCCCAATGGTCAAGAATATGCAATGATATTCACATCCATATGATATAAGAGTAGACGTCAGATCAAAAAGTTTGTAAGCTCTGCAGACCCTTATAAATTGATGAATTTTCTAAAATTTTCAAAGAAAGTATAGGTTACACTCTAGATACCTAATTTTTTCTGCGTACATGTATTTTGTATAAAAAAAATTCAGTTTTGAGTTTTAAATGGTTTACAGAAATCCATCATTTGCCTGCAAATGAAGTCAGTTTAAATTTTTGATTCTTTTAAAGTGTGACAAAGACATCTCCTTTGGGACTTTATTGCTTTTTTCCCATTTCAATATATACTGTAGCATCACTCAAAATATTTACAAAAAATTTATTTTAACATTAAATGAAATACATTTGCATGCGTTAATTATATATTTGTTAGCTCGACAAATTAAAAATAGAGAGTTTTTGTAGCACCCGGTTTGGGGCTTGGGCTTGGCATTGCAGCTTTTGTTAAAGCTTGCGGCAAGTTACATCAACCTTAATTCAATAACCTTTTAAAGGTATGACTTGAAAGTTTTAAAAATTTTTTCGGGGGCATCAAACAACCAAGTAATAACTTTTGACTGTTTGATAATTATGCCCCTTTTTTAATTAAAATTTTTGGTTAAAGTTTTGAAGCAATAAAAAAATTTTTTTAAATTTTTTCGGCAAGCTACTACTATTTTGTATCTAAATAAACATTCATGGATTTACTTCAAGTTTAAATATTTTGGGGCACAAAAACCCCAAGGTAAAAACCTTGAGGAAATATTAAAAATTTATGACCCCTTTTTAACTTAAAATTTTTGGGTTAAATTTTTTTTTGCATTCAAGCACTACCACTTATACCAGAAATTGCTTGTAATTGACTAGAAGGAAGGGGTGCTTCAGGGGCATCAAAAACAAGGAGGGAAAATTTTGGACTGAAATTTTTTGGCCCTTTTTACTTTGGGTTTTTGGGTTTTAAATTTTTCATGTACAGGTTATTGTGCTTAGGGTCTCAGTACGGCAGGGTTTTATTTTAGATAAAAAAAAAAATTTTAAGGGGTTCAAAAAACCGGGTATTCATTTTGACTTTAATTATTAAGGGATGTGAAGGGCAAGAATTACATAGATTTCATTTTTTTACCAAACAATATTTTGAATATAAAGCGTCCCTCCCTTACAGCTTTTTTTATCGTTTTCTATTAAAAAAAGTTTGAATTTTTTGTTACAGAGTCCCCCCTTTTTTGCTGCGATGCCCAAAGGGAAATGGAAGGAAGATTTGGGGACCTTACCTTTTTACAATTGTATCAATTCTTTTTGGCCCAAACGAATTGATATATACTTAGATCTGTTTTTTCTGTTCCCGTTACTTTACTTTCCATTAATTTTCTCAAAAAATTTTCTCTTGTTTTAAAGAACCCCATACCAAAAAATTGTTTTTTTGGCCAAATTAATTGGTATACCAAACCCGTTTTTTTTTATCTCATTCCCCCAAAAAACCCTTTTTTTTGTTCACCTTTCTTCCTTTCATCGCTTTCCCCTTTTTCCATCACGCTCTAAATCCACTTTGTTTTTGTTTTTTTTATTTTTGGGAAATTTTGCACGAGAACCGCTCGGGTTATTTTTTTCATTTTGGGCCTCCAAATAACGTCCCCAAAATTAGTTTGCACTAAAGCATCATTTAAAACCAAAAACTACTTCAAACTTTAGACAATGTTTATTACCATAATATTTTGGGCTAAGTTAATTAGGCAAATTGGCTTATTAATCGGGAATTGTTTGCACTCAAGCATCACATTCTTTTTCATCTTTAAACTTTATGCAATGTTATTCCCAAATAAAATTTAAAAAAAAACAATTTCATTGGGGAAAAGAGGAGTTTTTTGGGGGAAAAAAAGCACCGTTTTTTTGCTAGGAAACCAACGTAAAGGGTGCAGTTTTTGAATCACCTTTTCGAAATTTTCTTACCAAATATGATGCAATAGGAACCTTGCTTACCCAAGAACCAAACTCTTATCTTGTTCTTTTTTCCCCTTTATTTTTTTTTTTTTTGTTTTTTTTCAAACAAAACCCCTTAAACTTTTCAAGGGAAAGATTTGAAACTTGTGATAAAAAAAAAATGCAAATTGAACTTTTACAAAAAGCTCATCTGGTTTTTATTTTTTAATTTTTCGCTTTATTTTTTGTAAAAGATTTTTTTTTTTGCTCACCTGAGCCATGTGCTCAGAATGACTATTGGGTCAATGAATTCTGTCGTCCTCCGTCATCCACAATTAAATTTTTTACTAAAGCATCATTTTTCACGCAAACAATCTTTTTCAAACAAAAAACAAGTTTATTACCATATATCTTGGGGAAGTTAGTTTTGGCTGATATTTCTTATTAGGCAGGGTTTTTGCCCTTTTAATATTAAAAAAGCCAATTTCACACAAGCATCTTTGTCCCCCAAACGTCTCTTCAAACTTTAAAAAAAATGTTTATTACATAAAACTTGGCTAAGTTTAAAAATGGCGGTTTGGGTTATAAGGGCAGGGGTTGTTTCACTCTAGCATCATCATTTCTTAATCATCTTTAAAATTTTATGACATGGAAATCACGACAGTGATTTTTGCAAGAGTTATTAGAAAAGAAAAAAGGATTCAATTAAACTGCTATTTTACCTCTTTCATTTGGAACCTTTTTAACGCCGCCGAGGGAGTCGAAATTGGCTCATCTCTCCGTCTGTCCCCGTACGTCTGACAATTACGCCGACAAAGACCCGTCGTCCATATCTTTAACGCAATCCCCGCATTTTTAATGAATTTTTTCAAACTTGGTCAAAGTCATTTCATAATGGGTAGATTGCATGAAGGGCATTTTCCCTTTCTTTTATTTTTACAAAATTTGTTCCCTTGAAACTTAGTCCTGTAGCTGATTGATATGCACCCTTGTGAACGCAACCCCCTAAATTTCTAAATGAATCTTTTCAAAACTTGTTCAATTCATAACAAAAAGGATTTTGGCATTTAGTGGAAATTTTCCCGGGCCCCCTTGTTTTTTACAAGATTTGTGTCCCTTAAACTTATCTCAGCTGTTTGATACTGCAGCCTTGTAAACGCAACCCTCCTCTTTTCTAAGAATCTTTTCCAAAACTTTTCAATTCATTACAAATTGGGAGATTCATAAGTGACGATTTTCCGGTCCATTGTTTTTACAAGATTTGTCCCTTGAAACTTACCCCTCGTACGATCGATATTGCACCCTTTGTGAACGCAACCCTCCTACTTTCTGAATGAATCTTTCAAAACTGGTCAAGTTTTTTCTATAGGGGTAAGGCATAAATGGCGATTTTCGGGCCCATTATTTTACAAATTTTTTCCCCTTTGAAATTTAAAGTCTCTGTAGCTGATTGATACTGCCCCTTTGGAACGCAACCCTCCTAATTTCGAATGAATCTTTTAAAAAATTTGTTCAATGTCTTTTCCCTAAATGGGTAGATTGCATAAAGTGCGATTTTCCGTCCATGATTTTACAAGATTTTGTGCCCCTTAAAATTTTGTCTCGTGTGAACGCAACTCCTCCTACATTTCAAAATGAATCTTTTAAAAATTTGGTCAATGCCTTTACAAAAGGGTAATTGCACGAAGGGCTTTTTTCCCGGGTCCATTGATTTTTAAAAAATTTTGTGTCCCTTAAAACTAGTCATTGAGCTGTTTGATATTCCGCTTTGTAAATGCAATTTTTGTAGTTTCGACCTATTTTTTCAAAACGGGCATTCTTTCTTACTGGGAAATTGCCAAAGCAGGGGTTTTGATTTCATCAATATTTTTTAATAGTTATGCCTTTCAAACGGTCCGAAAAAACAACCCAATTCTAAACTAAAAGTGCATAAAACAGGATTTTTTTGGTACAGTGATTTTTTGCAAAAGTTTATGCGGGGAAAGAAAAAAGGATTCATATTGATACGCTATTTGACCTATTGCATATTTGGGAACATTTTTAGGTTTTTTATCTCTGTTCACTAAAAAAATTGGCTTTCAGACTCATTATGACTTAGCTTCAGAAATTTAAAAAATAATTTAAAAGACCCCCCCTTGGCTTTTTTTTGTGGCAGCGTATATTGTGGCACACTGCACCTTGTTAGGGGAATCTCTGTTCGCAAATTAATTGGTCTCCAAACTTCATTAGAGCTATGCTTACAGAAATGTTAAGAAATTAAAAGGGCCCCTTTTTTCTTTATATTTTGTGGCGGAATATTGTGGCAGCATTGGCACTCTTTTTAGTTTTTGGTAATCTCTACTGAATTCGCCTGTTTTCTTTTTTAATTGCCCCAGATAACCAATCACAAAAGATTTGTGTTAGGATTTTTTTTTTTAAAAAAAAGTTTAGGGGATGATCCTACTGAATCCGCTCGGATCCCTAGACATGATCGGGGCATTTTGTTTTTTACCCTGCTATTTTTGGGTTTTTTATAATTAGGTTTTCTTCTATTAGAAAGAAATTTTTAATTTAGAAAAATGCCCGATTTTTATTTTTTTGCACTCTGCACTTTATTCTTAAACATCTTTAAATTTTGCAATTTTTTACCAGTAAATTTTAAAAAAAAGCAATTAAATTCATTTAAAAGAGGTAGTTTTTTTGGGTAAAAAAGACACAGTTTTTTTTTTTGCAAATTTAATCACCTTTTCAAATTTTTACCAATATGATAGCAAGTAGGAACCTTGCAGTTACCCAAGAACCAAACCCTTTTCTGGGTTTATTTTTCCCCACAATTTTTTTTTTTTTTTTTTTGTTGATTTTAGAACATAAACCCTCAACTTTCAAGGGGATTGATTTTAAACTTTTGATATAAAAAGAAGTACAAAATTTTAACATACAAAAGAGCTCATTCTGGGTTTTTATTTTTAATTTTTCCCTTTACTTTGTAAAGTTTTTTAACCCCCGGCACATGTGCCAAATGACTATTAGGATCAAAAATTTCCTCCCTCCGTCCCCCCACAATTTGTTTGCACTATAGCACATTATCACACAATCTCTTTAAACTCTAGACAATGTTTTTTTTCCATAATATACTTGGGTAAGAGATTATGCTAAAATTGGGAAATTAGGCAGGGGTTAAGCCCCTTTTAATAATAAAAAATCCAGATTTCAGCCAAGCATCAGTTCATCAAACCATCTTCTTCAAACTTTATGACAAAGTTTTTACAAATACTTGGTAAATTTTGATTTTGGCGGGTATGGGGTTTTAGGCAGGATTTTTTTTCCCCTCTACATATCAAAATTTTTAAACATCTTCAAACTTTTTGAAGTGGAAATCACTGGGACTGATTTTTGCAAGAGTTATAGGAAAAAGAATAAAGGTTCATATTATACTGCTATTTGACCTACTTCTATTGAAGCCTTTT
>CM037783.1:68392776-68442776 GCA_021229015.1 Solen grandis | reverse complement strand
TTCAAATGTTTATAACTATAAGGTCCTATAAACGGTTCAAACAATTAAATGAAGAAAATTCATAATTTCTAACTAGTATTTGAAAAAAACTGTTTTTAAAATTTTTGGGCCCTATTTCAATTTATTATTTTACAGAAAATTGATTTGAATATCTTTTGTTGGAGCGGTGGGCCATCCTTAAGTGAAATCGTGAAAATGAAAGTAGAAGGCACATTTTTCTTTTCTTTTAATGATGGGCTTTTAAAATTCTGTATTTACTTTATTTATTATAGCATTTGGCTGTTTAAAGTATTTTTTATTGTTATTTCGCAGTAATTGCATATAATTGTGTAAAAAAAGGGCAAATGTTGGAACCCAACTGCCAAAAGCTTCGATTAGCAAGAAATTAATGACGTTAAATTTTAAGCATACAACTACAAAGTCTTACAGTTTAAGTAAAAACATTCAAGTATTTAACCCTTTCCCACATATAACCATTTTGACCCCTCAATATAGGTACACATAAAAGCCTGATTGCAGAAACCCAGTTAAACCTTACCAAATTTAATTACAAAAATCCTCATTTCCAACCCTGGGAGCAGCGAACAGCATAAAACCGATCACCTGCGAGTTACTTGAGGCTGACTGGTTTTATGCTGTTGCATAGGTCTTTTTCTGGTGTTCTATGAGGGAAAGGGTTAAGCAAGAAGAGAAAAAATCTTTGGGCCCTCTCCAAAAGTCTGGTGACCCATTTTTTCATCATTCAAAATGAAACAAACCGATGTTTTGTGATTTTGATTTTTTCTCTTTTGGTTTAGTTAAAGTGGTTTTAAGACTTTAAAAACATGCAATTGACATTATATTTTTGAATTTGGGGTCAACAAAAGTTGCATAGAAGAACTTTGAATTCAACAAAACGGTTTTTACTGGTGAAATTTTTAATGTCTCATTCTTTTATGTTTTTATTATTTAAGTTTACACTTGTATTTATTCTTCAACTGTAATAAAATAAAGTGTAGCCCCCACAATTAAAAGCAATTTTCGATATAAAATTAATACTGTGAACCCCACCCACTTTGTTCCAATTTATAAATTGATGAACCCTTAAGGTGAATATTTAAATATTAGGTTTAGTTCTCTAATACGGCCAAATATCCATTCTTGTTAAAAGTTCAATATAAACATAAGTCTAGCTATATTATTGAATAAAAATTTTATCGACTACGCTTTTCAATGCAAAACGCTGTCACTTACCTTTGTTTGGTATGTTTTTAGAATAGTTTGCAAAAGACGGTTGTCATATCCAGTTCTCTTTAGAAGGCGGTCCTCTTTTCTTTTATAAAAACCAAAAAAAATTCATGCTGGGATCCGGCTTTCCAGGAACGGAAAACTTCATTGTTACTCGTTGATTGACAAAGGTTCACCATTTTGACAAGGGAAGTTACTCGTACCGGCCGCTACATATAAACGAGCGGGGAAACGAGGGGGAATGGTTTAAAAAGCCCAAAGTACCCGAATCGATTTTTCGGTCTGAAATTGATTGTCGCTGACATACTTTTATAGCGAACGATTATTCGATTTTAATCGATAATCGTTTCACCACTACCTACTCGTCCGTACAGGACGAATGACCTAAAAGAAAATTTTACACCCCTGTCTCTGATCGTGCATTTCTGATCAGTGACAAGGTTGTGTTGCATTTAATGTGAAACAGTGCTTGTGGAAAATTAAGTTTCTTTTTAAATTATTAAATAAGTATAATTTTTCATGATATTTTCATTAAAATTTATTTTATATATAGAGGCCACAATTTGGCCCAATCTTCATCAAACTTAATCAGGAGTTTGTCTACATGATATCTGGATGAGTTCGAAATTGGGTATGTTGGGTCAAAAATAGGTCACCAGGTCAAATCTTGAAAAACATTGTGAACACTATACAAGGCCCAGTTATGGCCCAATGTTCACGAAACTTGGTCAGGATGTTTTTCAATGATATCTCGGGAGTTCGAAATTGGGTCCCGTAGGTCAAAAAACTAGGTTTACTAGGTCAAATCTTAGAAAAAACCTTGTGAACACCTAGAGGCCACAAATTTGGCCCAATCTTCTTCAAACTTAATCAGGATGTTGTCTACATGTATCTGGTAAATTCGAAATTGGGTCACAAAGGGGTCAAAAACTAGGTTTACCAGGGGGAAAAATCTTAGAAAAAACCTGGGGGAAAACTCTAGAGGCCACATTTTTTGCCCAATCTTCATGAAAAATGGTCAGGGTGTTTGTCTACATATATCTTGGATTGAGTTCAAAATGGGTAATGGGGGGTCAAAAAACAGGTCACCCGGTCAAATCTTAGAAAAAACCGTGAACACCTACAGACCAAATTTTGGCCTAATTTTTCATAAATTTTGGTCGGATGTTTATCTACATGATATCTTGCTGAGTATGAAATTGGGTCTTTGGGGGATCAAAAACTGGTCACCAGGTCAAATCTAAGAAAAACTTGTGAACTCTCTAGAGGCCCAGTTTTAGCCCAATCTTCAATAGATTTGGTAGGAGTTTGTCTAATTGTATTTTGGATGATTTGAAAATGAGCACATGAGGTAAAAACTGGTCACCAGGTCAAATCTAAGAAAAACTGTGAACACTCTAGAGGCCTACATTTTTGTCCCGTCTTCATTAAATTAATATAAGATGACTCATAAATTTCCCCCATTGAGTGCAATTCAGGTAGGATTAATATGTGGTCACTTAGTCAAATGTTTAAAAAAAAACTTTTAGATGCAGATTTTTTTTTTCATTATGCCTAACACAGCCATCTTACTCAGGTGAGCGACACAGGGCCATCTTGGCCCTCTTGTAAAGAACGCCTCTTCAATATAATTTTGTAGTAAAATCGCCCTAGCTGGACCCCAAATCCCCCTGTGAAAATTTCAAAACCTCCCTGGGAGACATGCTGAAAATATAGCAAGTATGGTGTTAAGATCATGCATATATTGTAATGTTCTTAGTCAGAAAGGTCCTTGAAAAGTCCTTGAATTTTAATCCAGAGAAAGTGGCAACCCTGTATTTAGGAATAACGCTAGTCTCAACCTGTCTGTCTTGTCACGTCCTGGACTGGACTGGACTCACATTGCATGAAGATGAGATGGGATGCGGGGATATCAGTCAACTGTAGTGGTAGTTGTAGATTTTAGAGGGTAGAAGATATCCATGAATCACCAATTTGTCCGGTATTATGTGCCATCACATTGCCAGACAACACCAATTCATATGCTACTCTGCCAACAAAATAGTGTTGCATATCTCAATAATTTTTCCTGCAGGCTGATCTGGTTTTATACTGGTCATACAGGTTATTTTCTAGATTACTCTGAAACGATAACTTATAAATACACCCTGTTTGGTTGTGCAGGTCCACCCTGAAGACAAACAAGCCCTACCTTATCAACATGATGAGGGTACCAGCCCTACCTTTTCAACACAATGCGGATACCAGCCCTGCAGACTGTCACTCTGTTCTCTAACCACATAGACACCAACGCCAGCTGTACATGGTATGTAAATCAGTCTGAATTCTGGCTTCAAGTTCTCAAAAATACTAAAGTTCAATCTCTGAATCACACTTGCGTATCCTATGGATGTGGAGTTCAGGATTTTTTCCACTTGCCCATGGACAAGTTGGGACTGAAATTTCTACTTGTCAGCAGCTAAAGTTCACTTGCCAAAATAAACTGAAAAGCAGGTGTGTGTTCAGTATGCCGAACCGTATGCAGCTGTACAATTACAATCAGCTATGAACCTGTCTTAGTGCCATAAATCACGATGTCCACATCTACCTACCTATGTATTGCAAAACATGCACGTAAATAGCATGGTATATGGTCCTAATACAACTTTATAGCTGACTGTAGACGACCGGTTGCATACGGTTTGGCATACTGAATGCACGCCTGGTATCGGGGTTTATTACAATGGCTTTATTTAACCAACATTTTTCTGCAAACTTTTATTAAGCTAATACTTAAATATAAAGTGTTAAAATAAAATTTGCACTTATGCAATAATAGAAGTCGGCATCATAATCATGATACTGTTGTTTAAGTGATTGTCACAGTGCAACATGCTAGAGAGTGGAAAATTCTGGTAAACCCAATAAAGCGTGTCCAAATTGTTGTACATTTGAAGCCAGCTAAATTCATTAAACCAGCTATCTTTGACCACATGCAAGTGCTTGTGGTCATATTCTTTGTCTCTCTGCGCTTTTGATGTTTCAGATGGCTAAACACCACCAGATTTAACAACAAATTTGTCCATTTCATGCCAAAAACAACTTTGCAATGCAGTTGCAGTGTTTTTTTTGGCCAAAATATTCGGCGAAATTTGGCGGCATTCCCCCCTGCCAGAAGTATATTTTTTTACCCCTATTATGCTGAAAATTCCCCCACTTAGGGTTCATTTTGGGGTGCAAAAATGATGAGTTTCTCTCATTAAATCAACAAATGTTGCACAATAAAATATCAGCTGAATATATTTCGTCTGCCCGGTTTACTAGGTATCGTCTGCATTATACGATAGATTGTTATATGCAGACAATACCTAGTAAACAGGGCAGATTGTCTAAAAATGGCAAAAAATAAAGTTAACTGGTAAAGGTATGGGCCAGGTGTTGGAGAAATGTCATTTTTTGTGTCGCCTGCATAGCATGGCAGACACATAGGGATCACTTTGTCCGTCGTCGTCGTCGTCGTCGTCGGCGTCGTCGTCGGCGTCACACATTTCTTGTCCGGAGCATAAACTCAAAAGTATTTGAGGTATCACCTTGAAACTTAAAAAAATGGTAGATCACATTTAGGTGGAGTGCAGTCACAAGAATGATAATCTGACTTTCGTATTTTCTGAGTTATTACCCTTTGTTGATTCTGAGATTTTATTTTTGTCCGACCATAACTCAAAAAGTATTTGAGTATCACCTTGAAACTTAAAACATGGATAGATCACATTGAGGTGAGTGCAGTGCACAAGAATGATAACTCTGACTTTAATATTTTCTGAGTTATTGCCCTTTGTAAATTTTCAGACTTAATTTTTTCCGGGGCATATTTTGAAAAGTATTTGAGGTACTGACTTGAAACTTTTTAGGTAGATAAATCACATTGATGTGAAGTGCAATGCTAATGAATGAGAACACTGACTTTCTTTTTTACTGAGTTATTTCCCTTTGTTGATTTTCAGACTTAATTTTTGTCTGGGGCATAACTCGAAAACGTTATTTGAGGTGTTGACTTGAAACTTCATAGATCTCAATGGTCTGAGTGCAGTGCACATGAATTATAACTCTGTTTCTCTTTTTCCTTGAGTTATTGCCCTTTGTTGATACTCAGACTTCATTTTTGTCTGGAGCATAACACGAAAGTATTTGATTATTACTTTGAAACCTCACAGGGGAAAGATCTCATGGAGTGCATTGTGCAAGAATGATAACTGTTGTATTTTGGGTTATTTCCCTTTGTTTATTTTTTTGGATTTAATTCTTGTTGTGCATAACTTGTAAAGTATTTGAAGTGTTGCCTTAAACATATATAGAGATAGATCTCATTGGTCTGAGTGCAGTACACAAGAATGATAACTCAATAAGATAATGATGACTACAAACTTGCAACATATATATAATTAACGTCATAAGTGCTTAATGACGTCATAATTTTTCTTACAGTTAATGTTTTGAATTCATAGTCATTCTGACACTCCTCTGATGAAGACTGTATAGTCGAAAGTGCTCGGGAAAATTATTACATATTGCACTGTTTGAATATTTTATTCCCCCCCCCCCCCCCCCCCCCCCCCCCCCCCCCCCCCCCCAAAAATAATATATATTATATGTGTGTGTGTGTGATTTGGTGTTATTTTGTACCTCACAAAATAGATTATGCTTTATCAATAATTTGTCAAAAGATCGATTTTCTAGTCAATTATTTCATCAAACATGCTTAATTGCAGGCGACACAAGTGTTCCGAGGAACACCCACATCTAGTTATAATTATGTAACTTGTTTTTATGTGTTTTCTTGATTAGCATGTGAAAAGCATGCATTTTTACAGTTATGGTTGAATCTATTGTTTACTTCCGGTTGTTCGTAGGAAATAATGGAAAAAAGCATGCACTGATAAAACTTGTTAAAATGTTTTAAAAAGCTTCAATAATGTTATCAAACATGTTATTTATGAAAGAAAACAAATTTTAAAGGCTGTCTTTAAAAAATATATTACAATATAATAGTGAAGTGGGTGGGGTAATGCATTAATTAATGAAGACAGGACTTATTTAAGATATATCTATACACTTTTATACATCTTTTTTTTTTTTTTGGCAAGTTTTGTTTTCCTACACCAATTTAAGCCACCAAAGCCACAATTCAACAAATGATAATATATGAAGTGCATAATTTAATGTATAAAAGTTTATAGATAGATCTAAAAACAAGCCTGAATTAATGCATTACCCCCACCCACTTCAGTATTATATTGTAGTTATTTTTTAACAGTTTTTAATGATGCAAACTATCTTTAATGATTCTGTGTTGAACAGATGGGCATCACAATGAAAATGTTGAATTTTATTAAAACAGTTAAAGCATACTAGTGCTTGTGTTGGTGTTAACTTAGAGTCAGTTTTATCATTTAAATAGAGATGAAAAAGTAATTTAAAATATACTGCCTTAATGATGTATAGAGTAAAAAAATTCCCCTTTTAGCTAGTTCGCGCGCTTTTTTTCCCCCTCAAATGGGTCCGGACCCCATTCCCCCAAAAGTGAAAAAAAACACTGAGTTGTTTTACTGGCATTATTTATAATAGCACTGGTCGGTTGCCTCGATATGACCAATCACTGAGCTTGTTTTCCAATAACAGGTGTTTCCAGTGAGAGACCACACACAGGGTGAAATAGTGTGATGCAAGATGGTGTTCAAAGTGAACATTATGAACAACATATGAGACTTAAAACAGAGGGTACCTTCAGAGCATTAGATTGAATTGAACCTCAAAAACAACATGCTATACTTAAAATACAATGTATCCTAAGTGCATGAGGGCTATTCCAGTTAAACATAGGTACCGTACCCCCCATGGATGGCACTTTTTTAAATTTCTATAGGAGTTGCCCCTTGAAGATAATCAACTTCTATAGAAGATTGTGTGCAGAGAAAATTAACTTCTATAGGGGGAGGCATTTGATGTGGAGAAAAAAATGCTTCTATCGGATGTTTGTGAAATGCATAGAAGCAAATTAAATGTTCTGTTAAATCTAAAACAACATCTAAATTGGTAAAGAAGCAGTTATGAATGATATCAAGGGAAGCAACTCACAAGAACGTAATTACTCAGCAATTTCCAATGCAAGGGAAACAACTTTAACTGTCTTTAACTGTTGGCATTGTAATTCTGCTCCCCTGTCTTACTTAAATTCTTATTGAATATATGGCCATATTTTTAATTTGAGCTTGAAAATCATTCATAAATAGAAATTAAATTTGTGAGAACATGGGGTCTGGATTGTGTTTCACAAAACCTCTCTGATTAAGATTTCCCTTAACTCCTTATTTTGAAGATCTAGAACCACTGCTAATTGGCATTCAACAATGTTATTTGTGCGGCTTCCTAGGCTGTCAATTTGGATTGATTATAGATATAATATTAACTTTAAATGCACCGTGCCAAACAGTACCTGAATGTTGTGTACTTTACAGTTTGGTGTGCGATGGATGGCTTGAGATCTGTATACAGGACGGTGAGACTGCCCAGGAGATTGTCTCCAGTGTCATACAGCTGCGGGCTACCTGGCAGAACCTCCTGAAACTCTTGAGTTGAAGGTTTGTATGAGGATATCTATATATACAGTCAAATTTGTAATCACAGGCCACTGAAGGGAAACTGGCCATTATCTGGAAGTGGCTGGTGTTCAAACGTCACTCACCTACTAGGTACTTCAGGGAGTTTTGCCTTTGTACTCGGGTTTAGAAGTATTTTGGCTGACTTGCATAGTCTAGGTCACCCTTGATGTATTATAACTTCCATACATTTAGGCTCAGAGGCATATTGGCTTTGTTAAAACAAAATATTCATTGTGTATTGGGAACTCCATGCCCAACTTCTCTTGAAAGGAATTCTGTTAATGTTAGGAAAATGGAAGAAAATTCAGATCATGAAGGTCCAAATTCCAGTTATCATTGGTGCAAAGATTTACTCGTTTACTTCACGAAGATGTAAACATGCATTGTCTGCCATTTCATATTAAGTATTGTTCTTGTCTGTTATGCCATATATTATTGCTCTGAGGTAATGTTAAAACCCCTGCATGTCAATCACATAATCTGAGGACCGATAGTCCTGAGAGCTGCCAATTGAAAAATACTTCTACATTATCCTAGCTTACAAGTTTGTGAAAGGCAATTAATAGGATTCTAAAATGTCCACCATCTATGCTCATTATATTCAAGTTGCATCAGTATTTTCCTATAACATTTGAAGATAAGCATGTGTTGATCTAAAAATCTTTCATGGGTACATATAGCCATAGACTATAATAAAAAACAACATGAAAATAACATTTAATCATGTATTACTCTTAGGCACAGAAACAGTTTGGCAACAAAGCATAGAGCCACTCAGGGTTTTTTATTCCATCTTTGGGGAAGCCGCCCACTGTCCTTCAGAAGGGGAATTTTCAAAAATGTAAACAAGGAAGAAAAAAACACACCTGCAGTGCAGTTATCATGGGAAGAAATTTCAATTGTTCAATTAGAAAAAAATTGTATAAAGGCATTAAATTGATCCCATTGTTATACCCCGAAACGAAGTTTGAGGGGGTATATAGGAGTCACCCGGTGGTTGGTCGGTCGGTCGGTCCAGCGGTCCGTTGCATTTTCCTTGTCCGGAGCATAACTTGAAAACCACAAGTTGGAATTCAATACAACTTCATGCAATGATCAAGCACATGGAGAGGAAGTGCAGTGCACAAGAACCATAACTCTATCTAGAGTAATTACAGAGTTATTGCCCTTTGTTACTTTTCCTTGTCCGGAGCATAACTTGAAAAGTACAAGTTGGATTTCAAAACAATTTCATACAATGGTCAACCACAATATGAGGAAGTGCAGTGCACAAGAACCATACCTCTATCTATAGGAATTACAGAGTTATTGCCCTTAGTTTTGTAAACTACTGGTTGGATTTCAAAACATTTTCATACAATGGTTAACCACAATATGAGGAAGTGCAGTGCACAAGAACCATAACTATATCTTTAGGAATTACAGAGTTATTGCCCTTTGTTACTTTTCCTTGTCCAGAGTATAACTTGTAAACTACTGGTTTGATTTCAAAACAATTTCATACAATGGTCAACCACAATATGAGGAAGTGCAGTGCACAAGAACCATAACTCTAAAGTAATTACAGAGTTATATCCCTCTGTTACTTTTCCTTGTCCGGAGCTTAACTTTAAAACTACTGGTTGGAATTCAAAACAATTTCATACAATGGTCAAGCACAATAAGAGGAAGTGCAATGCAAGAACCATAACTCTATGTATTATAGAGTTATTGCCCTTGCACTTACATACAATAGTCAAGCGCAATAAGAGGAAGAAAAGTAATCCTAATAACTTCATCATTTCTAAAGCAGTATTGCGGGGGTATTAATCACATTTAGTGATAGTTCTAGATTATATATTGCTTTCATGTAATTACCTGTAAACTTTGCTCCTAAACTCCTAAGGCAAATTGATCAATCAAATTGATTTAAAAATACAGTGGCCATCAAACCTTTTTGATGTTTATCGCAAATGGTGATAATTGTGCAACTTAAGCAGTAAAACGATAGCCGGTAGTGTCAACGAATTTAATAACTTCCGTGTTTCCACATTTACATAATTAGGAAGCTTAAGATGGGCGTATTATGTGAACACTCACGGGCGGGCGGGCGTGGAACATTTGTTGTCCGGGCTCTAACTTCAATACCGTTTTGCCTAATCCTTTTCAAACTTTCCACACATGTGCATGGCCATAATATCTCGGATGAGTTCGATATCCAGCATTATCGCGTGAATGACTTAGAAGTTATGGCCCTTGACGTACAGGAAGGGCTTGAAACATTTGTTGTCCGGGCTCTAACTTCAATACCGTTTTGACAAATCCTTTTCAAACTTTCCACACATGTGCATGGCCATAAAATCGCGGATGAGTTCGATATTCAGCATTATCGCGTGAATGACTTAGAAGTTATGGCTCTTGAACACTTGAATAAGTCAAAAGAGACATTTTCCTTCAAATTAATGGAAATATTTCAACATGATTGTTTTAATAAGGAACATTCATTAACTAATGGGATTTAGGAGACAATAGCTTGTTTCTCTGAGCTATTTCTGAGAGTCCCCATACTGTGATGGGCGTATTTTGTGGCAGTCCTGACCCTTGTTTACCAAGTGGAAGCTGCCGTTTAACAGCGTCTGTTATAGAAGGAAAAAAATACCTGGCTACAGTTAAATGCTAGTCACCAAGATGGACTACTAACCTTAGAAAAACACTTGCCAACATCAAAAAGTGGGTGCCCGTTAGTTTCCATCCCTGATAGCACCCTTTTCTTTCTGTTGTTCAAGGCAACACTTGTTTTGTCATTATAGATAAATTCCTGGCAGTGGACGTGAGCGGCGGATCAACCTAAGGGCAAGATGTCTAAGAGAAAACCCTGGTCAAGAGTTCCCTAGTAGTGATGTCTGTTATACACTCAGGAGGGTTCTGGCTGCAGAAATGAAAACATGTACTGTGGTCCAGATAGAGAGGGTAATGTCAGATGTTGATTACTGGTTATATACTTATATCCCTGTGTCCCAAGAAATGTTTAACCTTGCCATTATCTGATGATGTTATCCCTCAGATTTCACAAATGTGTTAATCATCATGAAACCAGAAGAAATAGCAACAGTACCTTTTCAATTTGGGGCTTAGGAAAATTGATTTTTATGTCCCCACCACTTGGGGGAGCATATCCATTCGTACAGACGTACGTGCGTGCATGTGGGTACGTATGTATTTCCGTCCTTCCTGAAAGTTTGTCCGGAGGGTAACTCAAAACCTATAAGAGGTATCAACATGAAACTTCATAGCTACATAGAGCTTGATGAAGAGAAGTGCAGTGCACAAGAACACATAGATTTGCCTTTGTCCATCCATACATCAGTCCATCCGTCAGTCAGTACATCTGTCCCGAAAGATTGTCTGGAGCATAACATGAATACTAATCTTGGGATTGAATTCAAAGTTGATACTTCATGCATTCAGGAAGTGACCAAGTTCCATTATTCTCAGTCAAGTAATTTAGAGTTATATATCCTTTGTTCTGAATTAAGGGTTTTAAATTTTTTTATGTAGCATGCATACTGAAAAATGCTAGAGAACATTGGTTCCGAGACAAAACCAACCAACCGATGTTTAATTGGCTATAGCAGGCCAAAAATGTTAATATTGTATATTTTTAATTTGATTAAAAGCATTGAATAACCCTTTGTTGTTTTCCCTTGTACATTTTTGTTACTTCCTTAGATCATCTTCTCCTGGCTAGAATCCTATTTCAGATTACCGTCTCTGGTGGCTGAATGGTTAGTGTGTCTGCCTCTGGAGTGGGAGGTCGTGGGTTCAATCCCCGGCCATGACATACCAAAGTCAATAAAAATGGTACTGGCATAGCTCTCTTTCTTGCTGCTCAGTATGAGGGTGGTTCCAGGACTGGTTGGCCTGGTGTCAGGATAATGTGACTGGGTCTGGTATCATGTCACATGTCTATGGCGTGATATTGCAGTGTGGCAGCTATATATCTGTCTCAAGTAGACATAGTCTCCAATTGACTGAAATAATGTTGATGGGACGTTAAACGCAACAACAAACAAACATATTTCAGATTTGTGACAAAGCACTTAGGTAGGGGCATTCGTGTCCTATGGACACATTTCTAGTTGACAGATTGTACATGTATAACCTTGCCAGTTTTTCCACTATTACTCTAATCTCAAACATGTCACAAACTTAATTTGTTTATCTTCATTGAACAATTAGCAGAGATGAGAGCAGTTACTCTAGTATGTTTTTGACCATAATTATGCTTGTTTGGACATAAATGAATGTAAGGATTCTATTCAAGTGTCATTTCTTTTGGACTTAGATAACTTTTTTGTTGATATTGTAAGTGCAGGCCTTTGTAACTACAGAAGGGAGCAGATTGAAATTTCATACATGTGCTGGTGGTCATTATCTCAGGTCTCTGGCAAGAATTCATTTGAATATCATTTTGATCTAATAATGACTTTTTATTGACCTTCACAGCATATAATGGATTATATTATACTATCCACCTGTTTGCATTGTTGAGCTTGTCGTCATCTTTCTTATTTTAATTATTGAGTCAAGGTGGTTTAGCCAGGAATAAATTACAATCAGTGATAGCTCTCCAGCTTTAACCCTTTCCCTCATAGAGGACACCATGAAAAGACCTATGCGAACAGCATAAAACCAGATCAGCCTGCGAGTAACTTGCAGGCTGATCAGGTTTTATGCTGTTCGCTGCTCCTCAGTGGTCTTGAAATGAGGATTTTGTAATTAAATTTGGTAAGGTTTAACTGTGGTTTTCTGCAGATCAGGCTTTATGTGATGCCTATTGAGTGCGTCAAAATGAGTCTATATGAGGGAAAGGGTTAATGTGGTACTGGAGACAAAGAAATTGTGAGCACATGAAATGTGAAAATTCACTACAGTCACTAATTTTTATTTTTATGTCTGAGAAGATCAAGAGAATTTTAAATTTAAGCTGGTATCAAACTTGCAACTTTTTGGGTATAATATGACCTTTCCTGTATGTGAAAGTGGGATTTAAATCTTTACTGGAAAGGTCTATTATACTTCTTAAGTTGTGGCCATGTAAAAATTATGCTTTTTATATCCCTCCATGTCCTACATTCACATTATATGAAGGTTAGATGGGATGCCGTGTATGAATTACCTTTAATAAAAGAGTTTCTCTTGACACTGTTTTTGTTAAAAGTGTGTATAACCTGTGAGCAAAAGACAAAAGAGAAACTGGCCTTTTTGTGGAGATGGCTGTTATTCAGAGGTTAAAGTCTACAGAAAATCAGTGCTAGGAATTTAGTCACTGACCTTTGTTTATAGTTTTTCAGAATAAAAGTACATTACTCCTTTAATAGCTATGACATGAACAGTGTGTACCACTCTCTTCACAGGAACACAGATGTCAAGTGTGATTGCACCCAGCAGTGCTAGCAGACCCCACTCTATAAAGGGAGGTCTACAGGTGAACGATACCTCACACTGGGATGGTGAGTTCACATGGTACTTCTAGTTAACCCTTTCCCTCATAGAGGACACCATGAAAAGACCTATGCGAACAGCATAAAACCAGATCAGCCTGCGAGTAACTCGCAGGCTGATCAGGTTTTATGCTGTTCGCTGCTCCTCAGTGGTCTGGAAATGAGGATTTTGTAATTAAATTTGGTAAGGTTTAACTGTGGTTTTCTGCAGATCAGGCTTTATGTGATGCCTATTGAGTGCGTCAAAATGAGTCTATATGAGGGAAAGGGTTAATGTGGTACTGGAGACAAAGAAATTGTGAGCACATGAAATGTGAAAATTCACTACAGTCACTAATTTTTATTTTTATGTCTGAGAAGATCAAGAGAATTTTAAATTTAAGCTGGTATCAAACTTGCAACTTTTTGGGTATAATATGACCTTTCCTGTATGTGAAAGTGGGATTTAAATCTTTACTGGAAAGGTCTATTATACTTCTTAAGTTGTGGCCATGTAAAAATTATGCTTTTTATATCCCTCCATGTCCTACATTCACATTATATGAAGGTTAGATGGGATGCCGTGTATGAATTACCTTTAATAAAAGAGTTTCTTGACACTGTTTTTGTTAAAAGTGTGTATAACTGTGAGCAAAAGACAAAAGAGAAACTGGCCTTTTTGTGGATTGGCTGTTATTCAGAGGTTAAAGTCTACAGAAAATCAGTGCTAGGAATTTTAGTCACTGACCTTTGTTATAGTTTTTCAGAATAAATGTACATTACTCCTTTAATAGCTATGACATGAACAGTGTGTACCACTCTCTTCACAGGAACACAGATGTCAAGTGTGATTGCACCCAGCAGTGCTAGCAGACCCCACTCTATAAAGGGAGGTCTACAGGTGAACGATACCTCACACTGGGATGGTGAGTTCACATGGTACTTCTAGTTAACCCTTTCCCTCATAGAGGACACCATGAAAAGACCTATGCGAACAGCATAAAACCAGATCAGCCTGCGAGTAACTCGCAGGCTGATCAGGTTTTATGCTGTTCGCTGCTCCTCAGTGGTCTGGAAATGAGGACTTTATAATTAAATTTGGTAAGGTTTAACTGTGGTTTTCTGCAGATCAGGCTTTATGTGGTACCTACTGAGTGTGTCAAAATGAGTCTATATGAGGGAAAGGGTTAAGTTGAAATTGAACAGACCTTTCCAATGTTTATCAATATATTCAGTGGAAAAGAATATCTATCCATTAGCAGTACTGGAATGTGATATCATCAGTGACATAGTTTTTTTTACAAAAGAACCGAGGAGTTAGTCATACTGTTTGTGAGCCTAATTAAAAAAGGATAATGATCTTTTATCAGAGGTAAAAGTTGGATTTAAACTTACATTTCTACTGGAAAGGTCTATTATCCCCAGCTTAATGTTTGAAGATAGAGCTGTAATGCAATCGCACAATTAATGTGTCACATGGAATTGTTTTATGTACCATTTTCAAATTAATTGCAATATATACTGAGTTTAACTGATGTTGGTATAACCATGACATGTGCAAGATTTTACTGTCACAGAAGTTAAAGGTTTGGAGATGGGATTGGTGAGGTGTTGAGTATGTAACAAAAAAAGGGGTTGTTCTTTGTTGTTGATTCTGAATCAGATTTTATGCTTTATATGAAAATCCTCTCATTGGCTCCTGGTTTGGAGCAGAACTTGCTTGCTGTGGAAGTTAGAGAGAATGTTGCCCCCTCTTGGGAGCATAACAACACATTGTATATTATCTTTGTAGATAGCAAGTTCTTCAAACCAGTAACCTATAAATATCAGTGATAGCTTGAATTAATAAGAAAACTTACATCAATGGAGGTGGTTATGTAACCTTTCAGAATGTATTTTATCACTGTCTGTGATCATTACTGATATTTCTACTGTCAGTTTGCTGGACGACGAGACAGCAAGTATAGTAGAAGAGTTTCACTATGACAATACAGCGCCACTGGACCTGCCCATGGTGTAGCTGGAATTCTGTAGTGTCATTGACCAAGAGGCTCTAAACATAAGGCCCAGTGTCATGCATAGAACATAACAGGTGAGAACTCTATTTGTAATTCGTTTGGGGGGGGGGGGGGGGGGGGGGGGGGGGGGGCACATGCTGTATAGGAATCACTCTGTTCCCATCCAGTCAAAATTCTTATCATTGAAACTGATGAGGTTGTTGGGTTAGGGTTAGAATCAACCTCAAATATATATTGTTTTAGTTTGAAAGTGACATGTTTGAATGTAGAACTCCAGATCTAAATTCATTCATGTGATCAAAGAGTAACTAAAATAGATTCAGTCAATATGCCAACCCCTAAATTAACGTCAGTGTTGTTAACTTCATTTTAAGGGAAATTAGAAAATGAATTTACACATGGCTGAGATTTGGTCAGATGCAAAGACTAGGGCAATGTTCTGCATTAAGGCTTAGAATTTATTTACTTTCTTCATTTCTAACTGCTATCAATAAATGTCATCTCTAGCCTGTTTATAGATTTTTTAAAGATAAATGATCTACATAATAAAAAAAAGAATCCCCAAAATTGTGAGAAAAAAAATCTTTCCCCCTCAAAAAGGGCTAGGGCGCCTCCCCAGAACTGGAAAAAAGGCCCTGCTGTGGTTCTAGTGCTAGTGGCTAGAGGGCATTGAATTTGGATATTCAGTATGGTCATTTTTGCAATCGGTAACAACACAACATGAAAAAGATAAAACTGTTTATCCTCATGTTTGGCACATGAGGGAAGTTCCAGGACTGGTTGGCCCACTGTCGGATGTGCGACTAGTTGTGGTATCATGTCACATACCCATGCTGTGATACTGCAATGAGGCAGCACTTCATATTTCTCATGTAGAGAAAGGTACCCAAACGACTGTCAGAAATATTGATGGTAGTGTGTCCTACCCAAGTAAACAATTTTCATTGCAGCATCCAATGAGGAAGAGAAAGTAGAGATGGAGGAAGAGAAGCAGGAGAAGTTGATTCTCCTGCGGAAGTCCTATTTATGTCCTGACTTTGATAAACAGCTGCAGCTGACCATGACTGAGATCCTGAAACCCAAGAAGTCGCACGTGGCCCAGTGACAAGGGAGATAAATCAGTCCGATGTGTCTTAGTTTACCTCAAGATAAGTTTGTTGCAATGTGCATGTGACGGTGCTCTCAGTAAGATGCTGTTTACCAAAATGACTGACTCTAACAAGTTTTGTGGGCTCAAAATTTCTGAAGATTTTTTTCATTTTTCATGTCCAAGCTGAAAATAATGATTAGACCCAGCTAGATCAGCTGTTATTTTCAGATTTTGGTCCCTTCATTGAAATCTTATTGAGAACAGTAATATATAAGATGAGCTGGTGTGAAAGGTATGTTTGTTATGAGTATGTAAGACATGATGCAGAACAGATATATTTTAATACTGTATTTAAGGTCCAAATCTAAATTTTGTATTTTATACTGTTACTATCAAGGGTCGAAAAGTAAGCTATATGATCGGTCTTTTTATGAGATTCTCTCTCACATTTAAAACTGATTACCAGTTTGAATTGTGTTATATTGATATGAAGTAACGAAGCTCTCAGTAATGGATTTGCTCTCTATGTTTGTAAGATATATGAGAAATAATGGTTAATATGTCTGATATCATGTGAACCCTTTACCTCATGAATATTCACGTACAAGTAGGACTTTGGAAATTTAATTTACTGAACTTTAAATGGTTTATGAAACCATGGATTTTTTTTCCGCTTTACAGACTTTATAGGGATCAGAGGTACAATATTGCTTGAGCTAACAGGGAAGACTGATCTTGGTCTGCTCTGTTTACTGATATGCGGTAAAGGGTTACGTTGTGTCTGTGATAAGAATTGTTGAGTTGTTTTGTTTGATAGCATAGTCACTAGAGCTGTAGAAGACTTGCAAGTTATAGACCAGCTGGCTACAGTGTCCAGAAGTCAGTTATACACAGTTTATGTTGGTACTTTTTAGTGTTGCCTGACTAGTCAGGTGACATATAGGGGTTACTTTTGTTGGTTGCGTCGGCAGTGGCGTCCCCATCTGCTTGTCCGGAGCATAACTTTGTCATCATCAGTTTGAATGATTTGACACTTGATATGTATGTTTCTTGCAATGACCCGGAGTGCAGTGCGCAAGAACTGTAACTCTACGTTGTGCACTTTTTGAGTTATTCCCCTTTGATAGATTTTCTTTGAGAATTTCTTGTCCGGAGCATATCTTTTTCACCTTAAGTTTAAATGACTTGAGACTTGATATGTATGTTTCTTGAAATGACAGAGTGCAGTGCGCAAGAACCATAACTCTACCTTGTGCGCTTTTTGAGTTATTCCCCGTTGATAAATTTTCTTTGAGAATTTCTTGTCCAGAGCATATCTTTTTCACCATAAGTTTGAATGATTTGACACTTGATATGTATGTTTCTTGAAATGACACGGAGTGCAGTGCACAAGAACCGTAACTCTACCTTGTGCGCTTTTTGAGTTATTCCCCTTTGATCTATTTTCTTTAAGAATTTTTTCTCCGGAGCATATCTTTTTCACCATAAGTTTAAATTTTTTGTTTTTTGCAGTGATGTGGAGTGCAGTGCACAAGAATCATATCTCTACCTTGTGCGCTTTTTGAGTTATTCCCCTTTGATAGGTTTTTTTTTTTTTTTTTGAATAGATAGGTCATCATCAGACGACACATCCGACTCGCGGAGTTCTAGTTGTTCAGAGGAATAACACACAAGACATAAGGGTTCTGTATTGTCCTCCAAAATCGTAGTGCATTGCCGATATATTGCGCTACAACACCCTCTGTATTGCGATGTACGTATAGATTCGTATTGGAGTTGACTAGAAATTATTTGCTTTCTTTGGTCAACTTCAAGGATTGCCCAAATGTTGCTTTTTGCTTATAGGAATAAATGCATATTCCTCCACATTAAGATCGTCCTTCGACACCATTTTTGTGTCGCCTGCATAGCATGGCAGACACATAGGGATCACTTTGTCCGTCGTCGTCGTCGGCGTCACACTTTCTTGTCCGGAGCATAACACGAAAAGTATTTGAGGTATTACTTTGAAACCTCACAGGTGGAAAGATCTCATGGAGTGCATTGTGCAAGAATGATAACTGTTGTATTTTTGGAGTTATTTCCCTTTGTTTATTTTTTTGGATTTAATTCTTGTGTGGTGCATAACTTGTAAAGTATTTGAAGTGTTGCCTTAAACATTTATAGTAGATAGATCTCATTGGTCAATAAGGATAATGATGACTACAAACTTGCAACATATATATAATTAACGTCATAAGTGCTTAATGACGTCATAATTTTTCTTACAGTTAATGTTTTGAATTCATAGTCATTCTGACACTCCTCTGATGAAGACTGTATAGTCGAAAGTGCTCGGGAAAATTATTACATATTGCACTGTTTGAATATTTTATTCCCCCCCCCCCCCCCCCCCCCCCCCCCCCCCCCCCCCCCCCCCCCCCCCCCCCCCCCCCCCAAAAATATATATATATATATGTGTGTGTGTGTGATTTGGTGTTATTTTGTACCTCACAAAATAGATTATGCTTTATCAATAATTTGTCAAAAGATCGATTTTCTAGTCAATTCTTTCATCAAACATGCTTAAATGCAGGCGACACAAGTGTTCCGAGGAACACCCACATCTAGTTAAACACATTGACTGGGGGGAAACACGTAACAAACTGCACTGAAAAGTAAAGAAAAGCCTCCACAATTTTTCAGCATTGTAAAAACATGAAGGGTGTCCGTAGAATTGATTTGAAATCAATGAACAATGCTCTTGACCTTTTGGTAGACCATTTTGTATCGGAAAAAAAATGGTAAAACAAATTTGTACTAGTTTGTATCGTACCTTGACATTTTGAACTGTTGTTATCGGTGCAGTGGTGAATCTGCATCTCTACTGTGATGCTCTGTCAAAGTTTGATCTATACACTTGTATTAATATAAGCTAAATCTAAATACACTGTCTCTATTTCTGATGTTGGTAAGCTTGATACATCTACAGCAAAGATGTCTCTGATTGTCTTATGAATCTTCAAGGAGATGCTATTGTAAGTCTTATTCTCTACTACCTTATGCTGCAAACTGACTCCATTTGCGCATGTGTTAAACGCAAAAATGAGAAATCTGAACCTTGTCTTATTTATAGCAAAGTATTGAAATTACTGACCAGCCAACAGAACCACTAGAAAAATGAAAATTACATTAACTTTATCAAGAGTGAGGAGAGAAACATGATAAAATTGTTTGAAAAAAATACAACACAAAAACATTGAATAGCAAAAATGTTTTGTATTACTTATATACATACCGTCATCAATGCCCTTAGTTCAGACAAGGGGAGGTGATTCACACACCCAGGGATTGCTAACAGTATCAAAAGGAAAAAATGTAAAATTCTGGGTTAATGTTATTCTGTTTCAAATTCGTTCTTTACAAAAGTTTGACATATCAAAAGCCTCCAAATTGTTCACCGTATGTATTGTTCCAAATACTTAAGTATACACTTGTCTCTTTATTTTCTAACATCTGCCAAAAGCACGTGTGCTCAGGATGAGCTTATAGGATCGATGAATGTCCGTCGTCCGTCCGTCGTCCACAATTTGTTCGTTTGCACTCTAGCATCTTCAGTTTATGAGCAATTATCTTCAAACTTTAAAACAATGTTTATAACCATAAAATCTCGGCCAAGTTCGATTATGGCTGATATCGGAACATTAGGTCAGGAGTTATGCCCCTTTTAAAATTAAAAAAAACCAGATTTCACATTGTTTGCACTCTAGCATCTTTATTTCATGAGCAATTATTTTCAAACTTTATAACAATGTTAGTAACCATAAAATCTCGGCCAAGTTCGATTATGGCTGATATCATACCATTAGGTCAGGAGTTATGCCCCTTTTAAAATTCCAAAAAAGCCAGATTTCACATTGTTTGCACTCTAGCATCTTCATTTCTTTAGCAATTGCATTCAAACTTAATGACATTGTTTATAACCAAAAAATCTCAGCCAAGTTCGATTTTGGCTGATATCGGACCATTAGGTCAGGAGTTACACCCCTTATATTATTTAAAAAAGCCAGATTTCACTTTGTTTGCCCTCTAGGTCACCAGGTCAAATCTTAGAAAAACCTTGTGAACACTCTAGAGGCCACAGTTTTGGCCCAATTTTCATGAAACTTGGTCAGGATGTTTGTCTATATATTATCTCAGATAAGTTCGAAATTATGTCATGTGCGGTCAAAAACTAGGTCACCAGGTCAAATCTTAGAAAAATCTTGTAAACACTCTAGAGGCCACAGTTTTGGCCCAATCTTCATGAAACTTGGTCAGGATGTTTGTCTACATGATATCTCGGATGGGTTAGTAAATGGGTCATGTGGGGTCAAAAACTAGGTCACCGGGTCAAATCTTAGAAAAACCTTGTGAACACTCTAGAGGCCACAGTTTTGGACCAATATTCATGAAACTTGGTCAGGTTGTTTGTCTACATGATATCTCGGATGGGTTTGAAAATGGGTCATGTGGGGTCAAAATCTAGGTCACCAGGTCAAATCTTAGAAAAACCTTGTGAACACTCTAGAGGCCACAGTTTTGGACCAATCTGCATGAAACTTGGTCAAGTTGTTTGTCTACATGATATCTCGGATGAGTTCGAAATTGGGTCATGTGGGGTAAAAAACTAGGTCACCAGGTCAAATCTTAGAAAAACCTTGTGAACACTCTGGAGGCCACAGTTTTGGCCCAATCTTCATGAAACTTGGTCAGGATGTTTGTCTACATAATATCTCGGATGGGTTTGAAAATGGGTCATGTGGGGTCAAAAACTAGGTCACCAGGTCAAATCTTAGAAAAACCTTGTGAACACTCTACAGGCTACAGTTTTAACCCAATCTTCATGAAACTTGGTCAGGATGTTTGTCTACATGATATCTCGGATGAGTTCGAAATTGGGTCATGTTGGGTCAAAAACTAGGTCACCAGGTAAATTCAGGTAGGATCAAAATGTAGGCCACTTAGTCAAATGTTAGAAAAACACTTTAGATGCTAGATTTTTTGTCATTTTGCCTAACACAGCCATCTTAATCAGGTGAGCGACACAGGGCCATCTTGGCCCTCTTGTTTTTATTTCTCTTCAGTGGTCTGTTCATTTTCAAACATCTCCAAATCATTCTTTATATTATTTGTGCCAAATTCTTCACTTATGGCAGTTTTATGAACACTTGGGTCAATATTTTCTGATGTCTGCCTTAGTTTTTGGACATTAGACTTCTGTTATAGCCCACCTGAGCACAACATGCTCCTGGTGAGCTATAGTGATTTTTTGTCCGTCGTCCGTGCGTCTGTCACATTATCTCCTTAACCACTGGGCCAATTTTGATAAAAACTTTACAGGAATGTTCCTTGGGTGAAGCTCTACCAAAGTTGTTCAGATGGTTCCAGTCCATTGTATGTCTGGGTCACAGGAGCTAAAAATAGATGTTTAAAGTGAAATGTTATAAAAAAAAAAAAATCAACTTCTACGAAACCACAGGGCTTAGAGATTTGGTGTGTGGCGTTGTCTTATGAACCTCTACCAAGATTGTTCAAATCATGGCCCTGGGGTCTAAATTTGCCCTGCCCCAGGGGTCATCTGATTTTACATAGGCTTATTTAAGAAAAAAGAAAAGAAAAATCCTCCTGTCAGAAACCACAAGGCTTGAAGTTTAGATATTTGGTATGTAATATTGCCTAGTTGACATCTACCAAGTTTGTTCACATCAACGCCGAAAGGTCAAAATGGCCCCGCCCCAGGGGTCACTTGATTTAACAAAGGCTAATATAGGAAAAAACTTGAAAAATCTTTTTCTCAGAAACCACAAGGCCTGGAGTTTAGATATTTGGTATGTAACATGGGCTAATAGACCTCTACCAAGTTTTTCCAAGCCATGGCCCTGGGGTCAAAATTGGCCTTGCCCCAGGGGTCACTTGATTTTACAACCAGGTGAGTGATCCAGGGCCATTATGTCCTTCTTCTTTATCTTATCGTTTATTTGCTGACAGACTTCCTGGTACAGAGCAGGGATTTCTTTTTGACTGAAGGTAGCTCTAGATGGAACAGTGTATTGAGGCTCTGCATAGTTCATTAGGTTTTTAAAGGCTTTATTTTCAACAGAAGAGAAGGGCCTTAAGTCTGTTGCCAAAAACAGTGATACAGTGTGTCGTTTCTCAGGCTCTAACACTGTTAGAACTTAGTTTTGGGCACGAAGCTTCGGTAATATTAGGCTGACTTGTTTGCCTGTGTGTGAGGCCAGGGCCATGTTGCATTAGCGAGTTTTGCATTCTTGAAGATGAACAAAATACTTCCTGGCTGGAAGTTGGCATACTTTGTTGGATAGTGTGATACAGTTTTGGTCGATGTCTCAATCCCATGCTTTCGTCTTAGATGTATGGCCATGTTGGATGTTTTCATATATGTATACCTGAAATTAAAAAGTTCTTGTACTTGTCTACTTAAAAAATATGTGATAAAATTGTAAACAAATAACCCCTTCCCAAATAAGTTGGCAAAAAAAAGGTGATCAGAAAAACCCAGAATAGACTTAATTCTAAGCGTGTTTTTAAAGTGGGTAAAAGCCGGTTTTTAATCAGCCTTAAAGCGGGTTTTTTTAGGAAGTTGGTAAAGTTTATATTTTCTGGGCTCAAAGTATGTTTTTTAGAAGCTGGTAAAAGCTGGTTTTTATTTGCTGAAAATGGGTTTTTTAAGTTGGTTAAAGCTGGATTTTTATTGGCTTAAAGTGGGTTTTTTTCTGGGCTCCGAGCAAGTTTTTTTTTAAATGTGAGAGCAAAAACTGCCTTCCTCTATGGAAGTGAGTTAAAAAAAACTCGGATTAAACCCACTTACCAGTATGTAAAAGTCGAGCAAATTTTTTTTGGTCCTCATTTAATTTTTAAAATTGTAACAAGTGAAAAAAAAAATGAGGATCTTGGAGATTGTCTATTTTCTAAATAAAGCAATTTTTAAGTTGAATGTGTATTGTATTAGAAAATTAAATAGTCACTCTATTATTATTTGTATTTATCTCAACTTTTGCCTTTAGAAAACAGACAACCTAAAAATAAATAAAACATGAAACACAAACACATATTTAAGTATAATCTCTAGAAGCACTTCAATAAATAAATATATTTATGTATTTGTTTTAGCGTAAGTCATTTGAAATGCTTTTGCACTTTGATATGGTCATTTGCCACAAGATACCTGCCAGGATATGTTACATAAGGCTGTGGATTGTTGGGCAAGTGACGATTCGATCCGATCCACGATCCGGGACTGACAATTCACAGATCGGATCACAAATCATTGGTTTAAACCTTAAAGAATCCTTTGACAAAAAGAACTAACATATTAAGAAAAACATATCAAGAAATTTAAACAGTTTTATTGATAATAACAATATAGCGGCTTGTACTGTATTGCCTGTCTACAAACTGGTTGTTGATTCAAATCCAAAATACACATGTATAATGTATCAATTGTCATCAAGTCCTCTGTCATGCACTTTCTGTCTTATAGGTCTATTATTTTAAAGTGATTAAAGACACAATGGACTTGAACAAAGACTATCATTTAAAATGATGAATTCCCCCAGATACCGCTTATTCACAGTCACTGTTGCCATGTCAGGCAGTCTTGTAAAGTTAAAGGATCAAATAAATACACATCAAAACCATACAGAGCTCTGATACTTAAATACATGTATGTTGACCAACCAATAATTGATGACAATAAGGAGTTTGGACAAGACTTTGACTTTGCTATTTGTACTATAAGCCCTGTCATATCAGTAACAAGCTGGTGTAATGCAAGTAAAATAAAAAAGCTAAGGAGTCATAAAGGATAAAGGCCATTAGGTGTGTCGTCATTTTTATTCAAATTACTCTTCTATCCTTAATCACTAGATCTGTTAGGATATATGTGGTTATTAACCAGTTATTTATAGATCAGGGGAAATAATTCTGTTATGTGATGACAAATACACCTCCAAGTTTAGAAACTTTTTATACCATTTATACATATATCGCTGATAAAAAAAAGTTAAGCTGATCTGACATGCCAAGGATATATGCAACTTCTATTTGTACTTATAAATGCTGGGAAGTTATCTCAAAATCAACAGTATTTTAGAAATAGAGCAGATAAATACAAAGAAAATTGAAGCCAGCATTGACATGTCTACAATATGAGCAAGTAAACATGGTATTTATCATTGTTGTGAAGTTAAATGAAAAGTAACTAAGAAATAGTTTGAACAAAATATCTTCTTATATATTATAATAGGCCCTTACTCATATAAAATCAAGCTAGTCATGATTTGCCAATGGACCGATGGACGTGACTCCAATATAGCCCCTATATACTCTGTATCTGTGGGTATATTATTGTTAATATCAGTATAATAGGTACTTCAAGTTATATTTTATTAGTACTTCTTAGGAGTATCACTAAATTATACAAAGTGTTTTATAATGCACTAGCCTGAAATGTTTTGTGGCTCCTGTTCGTCGGCACTGGGGCAAGGGTCTCTGTCCTCAGTGGTGGGGATGTCTCAGTGGCAGGAGTGGCTGAAAATTTGGTGTGATGACACTTGGACTGACTCATCTGAAAAAGACATGTTTATTCATCTTATAACTAAAATAAAAATATCATAATACTGTCTATGAAGTATGGTTTGTTATTTACACTTTCTCTCAGAGGACTCATTAACCTGTCACATCTTATGAAAAAAGATCTATTTGGACTCTTTTCAGGTTTTACCCCTTAATGTTGTGTAATTTTTTATATAAATGTGCATGTATTATTGAAAACCTAAATAGTTTGAAATATATAAACTGACATTCATAGCCACTGAAAGTAAAATTGACTGATGATAATGATTCTGTTAGCATGATAAATATAGCAAAATAAATTGGAAATATTACTTATTTATTAATCTTGATGAAGCAGGACTTTTGTGGAAAGTAATTTTTACTTTCAGTAGCCCATATGCAAAATGAGATAGAACTACTGCTGAGTTACCCAATTGGGAAGCTTTTTCAAAACAGAGGTGTTTAAAAACTTAATGACCAATTCCTCAAACTGCAGTTGAATCACCCTGGCCTCTAACTGCTTGATAAGGTCACAGCAACGATGACATTCATCATATGAGGAGTACAGGACACCGCTAGCCCCCTCTAAGCAGTTAGACACCAGTGTTGTACCTTAAAAAAACAGTTTTCTTCCAATATAATTTTTAGTTACAAACTTGTTTCAAGCAAATCAAAATTTGAAAACAAAGCCATCCTATTCATTGAAAGATAATCAGCAGTTCTGTTAAAAAGGGCCATGAGGTAGTATTGTGTGCAAAATAAAACCATATTCTAATGATTTGTGTCAAGAGAAATATTCAATAAATAATATATAAACTAGCCAAAGCCCCAACGAATCAACAACGGGTATATGGACATGATGTGACAAATGATTTTTGACCATAAGTATCAGATTTTGTTTGGTTGTTAAAGTCTGGCATGAATGAAGTTTTAGGAAGGTCCATTATAATATTGATTTTTGCTCAGCAGTTTCAGAGAGGATGTATTTTAAAGCTCTAAAGTTCATGAAAATTACCTCTTGTGTGCCTGTTGGTTCATCTCACTTTGGTGGCAGATGGGGCTGGGGTGCCATATAGGTGGATGTGCATACCTAAAACATTACAAGATATGTCCGTAAAATGCAATTGACAATAAATAGAATATAATCTAGTTAATTGTGAGACAACTCATTACTTGATTTTATTTATCATAGTCATTAATTTTAAGTTATTGAATAGAATTTTTATAACCAGTCATTCAGGTGATATTGGACTGATATATACTTCTTTGTGAAAGACGCAAGAAAATTTAATTGATCCTGGTGATCAATTTCATAAGGATCAATTCAGAAAAAATGTATTTATCAATACAAATATGTATGAACTATTTTAATTTTTTAAAATGATACTTGTCTTTATTGATTTACCTGAGTGTAAGACCCTAGTGTCTCTGAAGCAAGGCACCACATCCAATCAGAAGTTGGGTGTGTGACAAGTTGTGGGGACATCAGTGGTGTAACTTGAGCAGGCTGTGATGTCTAATTGGCCAACTGTGGATTCATCAATGTGGCAGACTGGCTTGTTGTCACAGGGGCTAGCTGGGGTGCTGTCACATTGGCAGGCAAGGGAGTCGCCACAGGAACTGGCTGTGTGGGCGTCACATGAGCAGACTGGGGAGCCGTCACTGGGAATGGCTGGGGTGCTGTCACAAGAGCAGGCAGTGGGACCATCACAGGGACTGGCTGGTGTGCTGTCACAGGGGCTGACTGGGGTGGTTGAGCTGAGAGAGTGGATAATCTTCTGCATTTAAGCTGTATCTGTCGGGCTTGTTCAACTGTAAAAAGAAAATGTCATGTAAAATTGATTATACAAAGAACATTAAATTTTATTCATTAACAAGTATATTAATAAAGAACAGTTTCTTCAACAACCTGAAGCAACTATAAAAACGCTGTTAAAATAAGACTTCATTTCAGATTTCACATTGTTTGCACTCTAGCATCTTCATTTCTTTAGCAATTGCATTCAAACTTAATGACATTGTTTATAACCAAAAATCTCAGCCAAGTTCGATTTTGGCTGATATCGGACCATTAGGTCAGGAGTTACACCCCTTATATTATTTAAAAAAGTCAGATTGCACTTTGTTTGCACTCTAGCATCTTTACTTTTTAGGTCATTGTCTTTAAATTTTATAACAATGTTTATAACCATCAAATTTTGGCTAAGTTGGATTATGGCTGAAATTGGACCCTTAGGTCAGGAGTTATGCCCCTTTTAAAATTGAAAAAAAGCCAGATTTCACTTTGTTTGCCCTCTAGGTCACCAGGTCAAATCTTAGAAAAACCTTGTGAACACTCTAAAGGCCACAGTTTTGGCCCAATCTTCATGAAACTTGGTCAGGATGTTTGTCTACATGATATCTCAGATGAGTTCGAAATTAGGTCATGTGGGGTCAAAAACTAGGTCACCAGGTCAAATCTTAGAAAAAACTTGTGAACACTCTAGAGGCCACAGTTTTGGCCCAATCTTCATGAAACTTGGTCAGGATGTTTGTCTATATGATATCTCTGATGGGTTTGAAAATGGGTCATGTGGGGTTAAAATCTAGGTCACCAGGTCAAATCTTAGAAAAACCTTGTTAACACTCTAAAGGCCACAGTTTTGGACCAATCTGCATGAAACTTGGTCAGGATGTTTGTCTACATAATATCTCGGATGGGTTTGAAAATGGGTCATGTGGGGTCAAAAACTAGGTCACCAGGTCAAATCTTAGAAAAACCTTGTGAACACTCTACAGGCCACAGTTTTAACCCAATCTTCATGAAACTTGGTCAGGATGTTTGTCTACATGGTATCTCGGATGAGTTCGAAATTGGGTCATATTGGGTCAAAAACTAGGTCACCAGGTAAATTCAGGTAGGATCAAAATGTAGGCCACTTAGTCAAATGTTAGAAAAACACTTTAGATGCCAGATTTTTTGTCCTTTTGCCTAACACAGCCATCTTAATCAGGTGAGCGACACAGGGCCATCTTGGCCCTCTTGTTTAAATACATGTTACAAAGGATAAATCAAATGTTGCAGATCTGAAGAGAAAAAAAAAAAAGTCCAAACAGTTATAAATTCCAGTGTTTTATTTTCTAGTTTTTGCAAATTAAGATAAAAACTTATTAAACAATTGTTAGGCTGCTAAACATATTACACAACAAGAGAACATGTTGTTCTTGCTTAATACTTACTTTGCTTGATAAGCTAAGCAGGCTCTTTTCGACCTTTTCAGCAACTCATGGTCCACTTGCACGTTGTAGCACTCACAAACCTGATTAATCTTGCATGCAAGTAAAGAGTTTACTGTCTTGTTGTCTAAACTCCCTCTCTGGTCTGTCTGGATCTTGCGGACCATTGAGAATGCCCTCTCTGCCTCAGCATTAGAATGTGGAAGGCTGAGCACATCTTGGTCTCCATTGTTAGTGGAGACTCCTTGAATTTTCTGCACAAGAAGTCGGTCACACGTTGTCTTCCCCCTACAGGAAGGCCAGGTCGGGGTCCTGACTTCTTGTTTGTATGGAGACCTTTCAACGAGCACTCCAAAAACTCCATGTGAGAGAAGGTGGCCTTCATCACAATTGCCAACACCTTTGGCTGCCTCATCTCAGCTCCAACAGCACTAGCCATCTGCTCCTAAAAAACATAATAAATGTAACTAGATTATTTTTTCCTTTAACAATCACCACCTGCAGGTATTGAGATTATATGTTTCTATGTGAGAAATACAGGCCAATTTGTCTTAAGCAGACTGTCTCAATATGAATTAAATATGTGTTAAAATATATATCCGCTCACCTGAGCACAGCTCAGGCTGAGCTTTTGGGATACTTGATTGTCCGTCGTCCGTCAACAATTTTGATGTTTACACACTAGAGGCCACAATTTTGATCCAATCTTCCTCAAACTTGGTCAGAATGTTTGTCTTGATGATATCTTGAAGCCTTTCAAAAATGGGTCAGGTTGGATCAAAAAGTAGGTCAGTAGGTCAAATCTTAGAAAAATCTTGTTAACACATTAGAGGCCACAATTTTGATCCAATCTTCCTCCAACTTGGTCAGAAAGTTTGTCTTGATGATATCTTGGACCCTTTTGAAAATGGGTCAGGTTGAATCAAAAAGTAGGTCAGTAGGTCAAATCTTAGAAAAACCTTGTTTACACACTAAAGGCCACAATTTTAATCCAATCTTCCTCAACTTGGTCAGAGTTTGTCTGATGATATCTGACCTTTGAAAATGGGTGGTGAGGAAATTAAAAACCTTGTTTATACTCTGAGGGCAACATTTTTGGTCCAATCATCCTCAAACTTTGGCAGAATGTTTGTCATGATGATATCTTTTGTGGATGGGGTCAGAAAATTCCTGAACATTGTTTTACCTCATCATCTTAATTCTAAAGCAATCTGTTTTGTACAGGCAATGAATGATACTTTTCTCAGGTGAGCGATCTAGGGCCATCTTGGCCCTCTTGTTCATCTTGTCTCACTAAAATATCCAAGAGTTTTGATGTCTCTCAAAATAACAGCATCAATAAAAAGTTTCTGTCCATGTTTTTCTGTTCCTGCTCATTAAACACTGACGTTTTAATAGTTTGAACAAGATCTTGCAGGTATTGTCTACTAAACATGTCCTTCACAGTGACGTATTCACCACATAATGACTGAAATGTCATAAATAACTTAGCAAGTTCCCTTATTTCTGCCATCACTTTACTTTTCCAACTTCGTCCTGTTTTCCTTCTTCGTGTCGGCTAAGATTGAAATGTCTATACCCTATCAATCTTATAGTATTGTTACAACGACAAAGATCTCCAACAACACCATCTCTGAAACTGTTAAGAATATCATTTAACTCAACATCTTTATCCATTTTGTCATTACAGACTGACTGTAGTAACTTTGGTTTTACAGCTAAAGGCTTTTTACTTAAGCATTTATGTTTGGAGAAGTATTTACCTGCATTCCATGCAAAAACGCAGATTGTCTTCATATTTTGGTTTCCTCTCCCTCATCTCTGCTTCTTCCCCCTTTGCTATCATTGATGTGTTGTATTCATAAACTCCATCACGCATCAAAAAAGCTATTTTGGACATTGGACGGTTTGCTTGAGAATATTTTTTACTTCCTCCTCTGTTTTGTGTTTCCTTAATATGTGTCTTTTTAACTTGCCATTAGCTATCAGTCTCTTGCAATACACACCGTATCTTTGGGGCTTCTGAAATATTTTTTTTTTACACAAATTATACAACTAATGAGAAATTAAAAAGCCTTGAGAGAACAAAGAAATTATTATTTCAAATTTCATGACTTTCGCAACATTGTACCAAGTAAAGATTAGATAGAGAGCTAATTGTCTTTCAAACTAGGCAGAATATCAAATTTATTTAAATTTCTCAACAATATTTTATTGACATTTCTTAAACAATTACTCTTGTCTTGCTATTAAGACCACTTTGGGACATGGAAAAAGTGGTCTTATAAGAGAGTTGGTCTTAATTTTGAGACCCAATCAGTTAACTAACAAGAGGGCAATGATGGCCCTAGATCGCTCACCTGTCTTTGAGGCTCTAAATGACACAAATAGATAATGTTGATGATTTTACATAAAAAGTAGGCACAAGATTAAAATCTAGGTCAACAGATATCAAAGTTTAAAGGAATACGCTCGGCTGATAACAACTAGGTTTTAATTGAAAGATATTGATGTAAATAAACCAATTTAATTACTCATTTCATTGAATCAATCGTAATAAGAAAGAAATTGCAAGTTAAAGACGTCTATTTACACCAATTTGCTCCGAGACATGGGCGCAGACATTGTTTACGTCTCGTGGTCTTGCGAGACTTTTTTTTCAACAATCGTGACGTCACAGACACACTTCCGGTTGCGTACATACATTGAAATATAGAAGGGAATTACGTGTGTTGTGGAGAAATTGTTTGAAAAATGTTTATTAATTGAATATGATGAAAATATATTATTAAAAGATTAAACTATGATCATTTTATTGTTTTCTTACTCGTGAGTGAGAGAGTCTGGAGCCCTCGTCCTATGACCTTTGTGTGCCAGAATGGTAGTGAATGCAACTTCTAAAACAGAACCATTCAGAACTTAGGTGTGAAAGTCCGTATGGTTCGTAATGCAGGTAAGTTCATCTAAATTTCCAACAACCAAGTCACTCGATTTGCAACATACATTTTCCATATTGGATGGCATCATAACACAGTTATCACACAGACAAAAGTCCTCAGCACATAAATATTCCTCCTCCCGTACGTCATTGTCTTGAAGCAGTTGCAGCTCTTCCTCAGTATATTCGGGCTCAAAGTCGTAAGGAACTATACACTCCATTTTAAGAAATATCTCAAAAACTTTATTACACTTCCTGCTATAGTGATCGAACCATAACTAAAGTCAATACCCCTTGTCACGCAATCATTTATGCACATTCTCACAAACATCGCTATTTTAATTGCGCAAATCATTACAATTTTTAAACAGTTTTTTAATCAAACATATAAATATATAAAAGGGGCGGTATCATGTAAGTAGAAATCTAATTGCAATGACGGTAACTGTGAAATACTATAGAGACGAATCAAAGGGACACCGTGTTGTAATTATGATTAACACACCTAATTGCTCGCAATTTAGCAAAATAATGTAAATTATGCTAACTACTTTCTGTATATCACAATAACATGAGCTCCTTGCGATACGATACTTTTACTTATATGTATTTATTTAAACAGACTTTTTCCGTAAAATAGTATAATATAAATTATTATAATATAAAACGTGGATTCAACACTTTTCTTTCATATTTATATAATGCATTTAGTATGTTTGTGGTGATGATTATACTCTACATGTCCGTTTCAGTAAAACTTGCACATCAATTGTCTGTTGACATGGTGACTCGGTCGCACGCTTCGTTTTATGGCCGTGTTTTATGGCCCTGAGGTGCGATTTTATATGACTCTTATTCTGTTACAAAGGCTTGCCAGTGATTTCTTATCCAATCAGTTTAACACCACACAACTTTTCAATAACCGCAGTTGCAAGCATCTCACGGTAAAAATGACAAAGATGTATTATAGAAATAAAAAATATCGCGGAGCAAATTGGTTTAAATAGACGTCTTTAACTTACAATTTCTTTCTTATTACGATTGATTCAATGAAATGAGAAATTTAATTGGTTTATTTACATCAATATCTTTCAATTGAAAACTAGTTGTAATCAGCCGAGCGTATTCCTTTAATGCTTTTATCACAACCCCTATTAATCGCACTCATCGATCGGGATATGGTTCAATGGGTATTTGTGACGTCACAGAAAGGTAAACATGAACAAAGATGGCGGCGGCCATAGCCGATTGAAATCACAAACTTTAAACAGCTATATCTTCACAAATATAGCGTGTATAAAAATGAAAGTCATGTCAAAGTGATCTACACTAAAAGGTTTATTGATGGTTAAATTTTCATTTCAGCCGAGCGTATTCCTTTAATTCAACATTTAAAGGCGTATGCTAGGGTTACATATAGACATGTAGCAGAATAAAAATAGTATAATAGAATTTATTTAAATTTTGCATGATATTAGAATATGATAACAGAAACATTTAAAAAAAAATGGGGGTCAATAACCTTGTTTTTCAGTTATCTGCAATAAATTATCAAGGTGTGTAAATTCACATGATGACAAATGTTTTAGAAAGTTTCATGGCAGTAGAAGTTATACTTTTGATATATTGATTTGCCCATAATCAAGGGAGACTTTACCATAGTTATACATTTTTTAATCATGAAAGTACATTGACAACACAGATAATAGTCCACTAACCCTTTTCTGTGCGTTGTTTTAGGTGTTGTGTATGTAGTCCTGAAATAAGTAAGCACAAATGGTAAAAAATATCCCAGAGCTACATTGCAATTAACATTATAAATAAGCATTTGAAATACTCTACAAATACACATTTATGCCTCTTTTAGGTGGTCTTAACTAAAAATTATTTGAAAGAGGGAAATGAATGATAAAACAGTATTAAACTAGATGTTATGTTCAATACCTATGAAGCTAAAGTTAAAATATCATCAGCGTTTATGGAAAACAACAGCTTGACAAAATCATGCAGTCATAAACATCACGTAAAATTTTGATTGAGACTGATGCACAAAATGAAAGCTATTCATGTTAACAACCTTAATCTGCACAGCAAGGGAAAGCTACACTTGACACAATTGCCTGATGACTAAACATGAGCTTCCAGACAAGTTAGAATTTGGGGGAAAAAATAGGTCACAAGGTCAAACCTTAGGAAAACCTTGTTATCGGTTTTTTGGCCCAATCTTATGAAACTTGGCCAGAATGTTTTTCTAAAATTGGGGTTCAAGTTTGGGTCATGTTGGGTCAAAGAGTAGGTCACAAGGTCAAATCTTAGAAAAACCTTGTTAACACCCTAGAGGCCACATTTTTGGCCATATCTTCATGAAACTTGGTTGGAATGTCTCTTTCTATAAAATCTTGGACAAGTTCGAAGTTGAGTATGTGGGCAGGGTTCAACATTAACTTTTTTGAGAGCTGGACCAGTGGTCCAGTAACTTAGAAAACCTACTAGACCTGACCTTAACTGAACAAGACCAATGTAAAACACATATATGCCATACTTAGATCAATATACTTACTTCGGAATACCTAACGATGTTTTTTATCCCCCGCCGATGAAATCGGGAGGGGGATATTGTTTTGGCGTTGTCCGTCCGTCCGTGCGTCCGTGTGTCCGTCCGTCCGAATTTTGTCCGGAGCATAACTCCAAAAGTATTCAAGCTATTGCTTTGAAACTTCACAGGTGGACAGATCTCATTGAGGAGAAGTGCAGTGCACAAGAACCATAACTCTCATTAGCCTAATTTTGGAGTTATTGCCCTTTGTTATTTTTCATACTTGATTTTTGTCCGGAGCATTACTCCAAAAGTATTCAAGCTATTGCTTTGAAACTTCACAGGTGGACAGATCTCATTGAAGAGAAGTGCAGTGCACAAGAACCATAACTCTTCTTAGCCTAATTTTGGAGTTATTGCCCTTTGTTATTTTTCATACTTGATTTTTGTCCGGAGCATACCTCCAAAAGTATTCAAGCTACTGCCTCTTCCATCTCTCCATCCCTGCCTCTCCCCCCTCCTCTCTATGCCCCCTCTCAGAGAGTCTCTCTCTCTCTCTCTCTCTCTGATTTTAAGTACAGACTGGTATGCCAAACACTTTTTACTTGGATTTTTAGCTCACCTGAGCACAAAGTGCTCAAGGTGAGCTTTTGTGATCGCCCTTCGTCCGGCGTCCGTCGTCGTCCGTCGTCCGTCGTCAACAATTTGCTTTAAACGACATCTCCTCTGAAACCGCTGGACAGAATTTAATGAAACTTGGCAGGAATGTTCCTTGGGTGAGGCTCTACAAAAGTTGCTAAAATAAAGTTGATCCATGAAGAACTCTGGTTGCCATGGCAACAAAAAGAAAAATAATTTGAAAACTTTAAAAATCATCTCCTTCAAAACTACTGGCCAGATTTCAAAATAATTTGGTACAGATGTTCCTTGGGTCAACCTCTACCAAAGTTGCTAAAATTATTCCGATCCGTAAAAAAACATGGCCACCAGGGGCGGGGCTTATTTGCCTTATATGTATATAGAGAAACCTTTAAACAACATCTCCTCTGAAACCACTAGACAGAATTTGATTAAACTTGGCAGGGATGATCCTTGGGCCAACCTTCACAAAAGTTGCTAAAATAAACTTGATCCATGTAGAACTCTGGTTGCCATGGCAACAAAAAGAAAAAAAAATGAAAACTTTAAAAATCATCTTCTTCAAAACTACTGGCCAGATTTTAAAATAAATTGGTACAGATGTTCCTTGGGTCAACCTCTACCAAAGTTGCTAAAATTATTCCGATCCGTAAAAAAAACATGGCCGCCAGGGGCGGGGCTTATTTGCCTTATATGTATATAGAGAAACCTTTAAACAACATCTCCTCTGAAACCACTGGACAGAATTTGATTAAACTTGGCAGGGATGATCCTTGGGTCAACCTTCACAAAAGTTGCTAAAATAAACTTGATCCATGTAGAACTCTGGTTGCCATGGCAACAAAAGAAAAAAAAATGAAAACTTTAAAAATCATCTTCTTCAAAACTACTGGCCAGATTTTAAAATAAATTGGTACAGATGTTCCTTGGGTCAACCTCTACCAAAGTTGCTAAAATTATTCTGATCCGTAAAAAAACATGGCCACCAGGGGCGGGGCTTATTTGCCTTATATGTATATAGAGAAACCTTTAAACAACATCTCCTCTGAAACCACTGGACAGAATTTGATTAAACTTGGCAGGGATGATCCTTGGGTCAACCTTCACAAAAGTTGCTAAAATAAACTTGATCCATGTAGAACTCTGGTTGCCATGGCAACAAAAAGAAAAAAAATATGAAAACTTTAAAAATCATCTTCTTCAAAACTACTGGCCAGATTTTAAAATAAATTGGTACAGATGTTCCTTGGGTCAACCTCTACCAAAGTTGCTAAAATAATTTCGATCCGTAAAAAACATGGCCACCAGGAGCGGGGCTTATTTGCCTTATATGTATATAGGGAAAACTTTAATCAACATTTCCTCTGAAACCACTGGACAGAATTTGATTAAACTTGGCAGGAATGATCCTTGGGTCAACCTTCAAAAAAGTTCCTAAAATAAACTTGATCCATAAAGAACTCTGGTTGCCATGGCAACAAAAAGAAAAAAATATGAAAACTTTAAAAATCATCTGCTTCAAAACTACTGGCCAGATTTTAAAATAAATTGGTACAGATGTTCCTTGGGTCAACCTATTTATCTCAGATGAGCAATTTAGGGCCATCATGGGCCTCTTTTCTGCAGTTCAGGCTACCTCTCCAAAAGTTGATCCTTTACAGATCAGATTTACAGAAGTTGAATATTTTTAAGTGTGATATTTTGTTACATTTATGCATAAAAAGAATGCATCAGCTCATAAACAAAACAAGAAATATGTCTTGGTAGCTTAATAAAATGCAAAAAGTTACATTAAATTACAAGGCCACTTATTAAAGAGAGAGAAGTCTAACAGAGAGAGAGAGAGAGAGAGAAAACCAGCTAGAAACAAAAAAAAAAAATTGTACCCTTAGATGAGATTGTCCACTAGTCTGATAGGTCATTTGGGTGATTCCACTACATATGCAGAGGTGGAGAAGATAACATTACCACAAATACCATTCCTATAGCTTAGTCTGACCTACTGGCAGAGGTCACATTTTCTGGACTGTGTTGCCCCACTGAGTTAGTGCAAAAACTACATAACCTGCTACTATGTATATGAGATACTAGGCTAGTTTTACACAAAGCCACCTGATAGAGATATAAGGGTTATTGATACTATCCTAAATCAGCAGCAGCATCAACATCATCATTAAAGTGAATGTGGGAGGGGGGGGGGTGAATATGCAGATTGTCTGCCTTTACTTTGGTTCATGTCAGTGTTCCAGTACACAGGGATTACCAAACACCTCTTAAAAACCACAAACGAATGATTAAAAACACTTTGTAATAAATTGCAACTTATTTCTTAATAATTAACCCTTTTCCTCATAGAGATCTATAAAATATATGTACCTATGTGAGTAGCATAAAACCTAATCAGCCTGCAAGTCCAACTGTTACTCGCAGGCTGATCAGGTTTTATGCTGTTTGCTGCTCCTTAGTGGTCTGGGGATGGGGATTTTACAATTAAATTTGGAAAGGTTTAAGTGGGGCTTTCTGCAGATCAGGACTTATGTCAAAATGAGTTTTTATGAGGGAAAAGGTTAAGGACCATCTCTCTTTTTGTCCATTTTCAATCAGCAGTACCACACTGAAATCTCATGATCACTGTTTTTAGCTCACATGAGCACAACGTGCTCAAGGTGAGCTTTTCTGATCGCCTTTTGTCCGGCGTCCGTCGTCCTGCGTCCGTGCGTGCGTCCGTGCGTGCGTCCGGCGTCAACAATTGCTTCAAACAACATCTCCTCCTAAACGGCTTGGCCAATTTGAAAAATATTTTGCAGGAATGTTCCTTGGATGAAGCTCTACTAAAGTTGTATAAATGGTTCTGGTCCATTGCATAATTAGGTCACAGGAGCTAAAAATAGATTTTAAAAATGCAAACTTTGAAAATCTTCTTCTGCAAAACTGCAAGGCCTAGAGCTTAGATATTTGGTATGTAGCATCATCTTATGGGCCACTACCAAGATTGTATAAATTATAGCCCTATGGTGATAAATGACCCCGCACCAGGGGTCACTTGTTTTACATAGAGTTATATAGAAAAATCTTAAAAAATCTTCTTCTATGAAACCATAAGGCCTAGAGCTTAGATATTTGGTATGTAGCATCATCTTATGGGCCACTACCAAGATTGTATAAATTATAGCCCTATGGTGATAAATGACCCCGCACCAGGGGTCACTTGTTTTACATAGAGTTATATAGAAAAATCTTAAAAAATCTTCTTCTATGAAACCATAAGGCCTAGAGCTTAGATATTTGGTATGTAGCATCATCTTATGGGCCACTACCAAGAATGTATAAAATTATAGCCCTATGGTGATAAATGACCCGCACCAGGGGTCACTTGTTTTACATAGAGTTATATAGAAAAATCTTAAAAAATCTTCTTCTATGAAACCATAAGGCCTAGAGCTTAGATATTTGGTATGTAGCATCATCTTATGGGCCACTACCAAGATTGTACAAATCATAGCCCTATGGTGATAAATGACCCGCACCAGGGGTCACTTGTTTTACATAGAGTTATATAGGAAAATCTTAAAAAATCTTCTTCCATTAATGCATAAGGCCTAGAGCTTAGATATTTGGTATGAAGCATCATCTTATGGGCCACTACCAAGATTGTACAAATCATAACCCTATGGTGATAAATGACCCCGCACCAGGGGTCACTTGTTTTACATAGAGTTATATAGGAAAATCTTAAAAAATCTTCTTCCATAATGCATAAGGCCTAGAGCTTAGATATTTGGTATGAAGCATCATCTTATGGGCCACTACCAAGATTGTACAAATCATAGCCCTATGGTGATAAATGACCCCGCACCAGGGGTCACTTGTTTTACACAGAGTTATATAGGAAAATCTTAAAAAATCTTCTTCTATGAATCCATAAGGCCTAGAGCTTAGATATTTGGTATGTAGCATCATCTAATGGTTCATTACAAAGATTTTCAAAGTCTTGGCCCTACGGTGATAAATGACCCTGCGCCCAAGTCTTCTCTGAAACCATATGGCCCATTGCTTAGATATTTGGTGTGTAGTATTGTCAGGGGTAAAATGTTTTAGATTAAGTTATATCAGAATCCTTGTCTGTTTAAAAACCTTGACATCAGTTGAAGCAATGGTACTCAGGTGAGCGATTCAGGGCCATCATGGCCCTCTTGTTTTCCATACTATTGCTAAAATGGGTAAGAAAAACTGTCAAGTTCCTGAGAAACATGTATATCAGTATGATACATGTATACTAGGTTGCATATATAGAGCAGTGGTACTCAGGTGAGCGATTTTAGGCCCTATGGGCCTCTTGTTTTTGCTATTTATATGCTAGATTATTTTTATAAATGAACATAACTACTGTCATAATTATACCCCCCCGCAACGAAGTTAGGGGGGGGTATACTGGAATCAGGTTGTCCGTCCGTCCGTCCGTCTGTCCGTCCGTCTGTAGACACAAAATTCTGCGGACTACTCCGCCTAAACTACTGGAAGGATTTTAATGATACTTGCTGTCAATGATCCTTAGACATTGTAGCAGCGCGTTATCTATATAGCATTGAGTTACCTCCCCTATTCACCAAGTTATGCCCCTTTGATGATTTTTGCATTACAAACTTCTGCGGACTACTCCGCCTAAACTACTGGAAGGATTTTAATGATACTTGCTGTCAATGATCCTTAGACATTGTATAAGCGCGTTATCTATATAGCATTGAGTTACCTCCCCTATTTACCAAGTTATGCCCCTTTGATGATTTTTGCATTACAAACTTCTGCGGACTACTCCTTCTAAACTACTGGAAGGATTTTGATGAAACTTACTGGCAATGATCCTTAGACATCTATATAGCATTGAGTTACCTCCCCTATTTACCAAGTTATGCCCCTTTGATGATTTTTGCATTACAAACTTCTGTGGACTACTCCTTCTAAACTACTGGAAGGATTTTGATGAAACTTGCTGGCAGTGATCCTTAGACATTGTATAAGCGCGTTATCTATATATCATTTGGTTACCTCCCTATTTTCCAAGTTATGCCCTTTGATGATTTTTGCATTACAAACTTCTGCGGACTACTCCTTCTAAACTACTGGAAGGATTTTGATGAAACTTGCTGGCAGTGATCCTTAGACATTGTAGAAGCATGTGTTAGTTATATAACATTGGATTACCTCCCTATATTATAGTTATGCCCCTTTGATGATTTTTGCTTTACAATTTTCTGCAGACTACTCCTCCCATTGGATTACCTCCCTTTTTTATAGTTATGCCCCTTTGATGATTTTTGCCTTACAATTTTCTGCAGACTACTCCTCCTAAACTACTGGAGGGATTTCAATGAAACTTGCTGTCATTCAACCTTAGACATTGTAGTAGCGCTTTTTCTATATAACATTGGGTTACCCCCCCCCCCCCCCCCCCCCCCCCCCCCCCCCCCCCCCCCTGTTTTAAAGATATGTCCCTTTGATGGTATTTGTTTTACAATTTTCTTCCATTGATAGATTTCAGTGAATCTTACTGTTATTGATCCATAGACATACATATACCCATATGTATGTAAAACATAGGATAACTAGATTTCTAGGTAGTTGGCACATATGTCCTCTGTATATTAAGATGGAGTGTTGCATACAAGAATTCTGATTTCATGCTCCAAAGCCATGTTTGACAAAAACACTTGCGGGGGGGTATTAGTAAGCCCTTAGGCGACAGTTCTAGTTTCTCATTATTCTATAATTGCAGACTAAAATGTAACATAATTAATAGTTTTATGTGAATCTGCCTCCCCTTCTTATCCCATATAAGTTTGTATATCTCAATCTGCTTTGAATATGTTAATTTATCACTCTGTTTCTTCCACTGTCCTCGACATTCTGTGCTCTTCTTAAATTAATACACCAGAAAAAGCTTATGGTATAGTTTGTTTATATATTTAGATGTGTGTATATACATGTATAAACTTTTCTCCATGTTGTATACTTGGAAGTAATAAAGTCTCTTCTTGTTCTGTTCTGTTATATCAAGAGGCAATAAGGAATTATAATCATATTGACAGCATGACCCAGTTTGATCTTTTACAATGGAGTTACGGCCCCTGATTTATGTTCTGTAAAAACAGCTCCCATTCATGAACTAAATATATTCGGCGGGGGATTTCGTGTCTGTGACACAGCCTTGTTTTTTCATGTTTACCTTTAGAAATGAATAAAGGTCTACAAAGATAATACTAGAATTACTCTTGTGTTATATACTTTTCATTAACATTGCATGAACACCTTGATTGTACTTACATGGTAATACCCATATATGTTCCAGATAATGTCTATTGTTTAATGATTTTCAAGCAATTCCATTTAAAGCAAAACGATCTGTTTCTTGCCATCTATTCATAGTTTCTTTGATTCCTCTTTACCTTTTACGTTCATTACTGACATTGTCTTTTTTGTCGGATGAAAAGACTATTTGACATTTTTCGTATCGGCTGCACATTGCGGTAAAAACAAATCGTAAAAAGGTCTATTGTCGTTATACATGGGATCCCAGAATAATAAAAAGATTGGCGTTCATGCATTAACTTGCATCTCTAGCATATTTAAATTAAATTTTATTCATTATGATACGAAGATTTCGTAAACATTATAAAATGAAAAGTTAGATAAAGAAATAAGCATTTTTAGCTTAGTATTACAACATTGAACTTGGCAATGCGTTGGGGAAATAGCCTTGTTCTTAAAACACTAACCAATGAGTGAACGCGTGTCAAGGTTGTTACTTAAAAAGACCGCTAAATATAGCACACACGGGTTTTCCAAGAAACTGTTACAACAAGGGTCTATAGTTTGGCCATTACAGTTATTTATGTGCTTTTGATGTGTCAATAGATAAAATTTTTGTGAACTTTGACCAATTTAGAACACGACCAGTCGATCGTGTTAGCCTAGGACCATCAGTCTGCAAGTGAATGTCGTTCGGTCGGGCCTTAATGTCGAACCCTGCCAAAAATGTTGTTATTTTACAATGAAAATTCAATTTGAATTTTAAAAAAAAAAAAGAAACAACATTAAAATCCAAAAATCTAATGTATCTTTGAATGATTTTAAATCGCAATGATAGGGAAAATCGATTATCAAATCGATCGGTCTGATAGATACTGATATTCAAATTAATGCATCTTTCTTACTAAGGGAAAGATTCTCTTCGAACTTGACTGGAAACTATGTTCTCTCATTCCATTGTCATTCACTATCAACATAGTTGTTGGAGTGGTAGTTCTTAGAAATGACGAAATACAAGAAAAACCGAAATGTATACAAGAAAAACCGAAATGCACTTCTTACTTTATATAGCTATACATCTTTGACTAAAAACTTTCATCAAAGACGAATAAAGCTTCGACATTTCATCACACGTTTGATTCAAATTATATGTTGTTTTTTTGTTGTTGTATTTTTAAGTTCTTGTGAAATTTATGCTATGGTGGCTTTTAATTTGACGGTATCAATATGATTTCGGTAATTCTACAATCACATTCGGTATACCAAAAGTAGACCTAACTTTACAGATGCCGCTTACGTTACATGTTCTAAATAAAATACTGTAGCGTATATACTGAATAGATAATTACATATTGTCTAGTGCTAAACGAAATTTTGAAAATATTGGAGTTTCCTCTCTTAACCGACAGGTTTCAATATGAACTATTTTTAACCTCAGAACTTCTGCGTAGTAATACTACGAAATGTTAAAATTGACGTACCAGCTGTCATCAGTTGACCTGAGAGTGTGGTTCTAAAGACTGCTTGCGCATGCAGTCTAAAAACTAGTTTTCTATCTGTGTAGTTTAACGCATCTAGAAGTTTTTGTTAAAAACAAGAGTCATAGTGGCTCTGTTTCCATCAGGCTGAATAAATACATGTACATGTATGTTCACTGATATTTTTATACCCCCGAAACGAAGTTTGGGGGGGGTATATAGGAGTCACCCGGTGGTTGGTCGGTCGGTCGGTCCAGTGGTCCGTTGCATTATTGGAATTCAATACAACTTTATGCAATGATCAAGCACATGGAGAGGAAGTGCAGTGCACAAGAACCATAACTCCATCTTGACTTATTACAGTTATTGCCCTTCGTTACTTTTCCTTGTCCGGAGCATAACTTGAAAAGTACAAGTTGGATTTCAAAACAATTTCATACAATGGTCAACCACAATATGAGGAAGTGCAGTGCACAAGAACCATAACTCTATCTATAGGAATTACAGAGTTATTGCCCTTAGTTACTTTTCCTTGTCCAGAGCATAACTTGAAAAGAACTGGTTGGAATTCAAAACAATTTCATACAATTGTCAACCACAATAAGAGGAAGTGCAGTGCACAAGAACCATAACTCTATCTATTGTAATTACAGAGTTATTGCCCTTTGTTACTTTTCCTTGTCCGGAGCTTAACTTTAAAACTACTGGTTGGAATTCAAAACAATTTCATACAATGGTCAAGCACAACCTGTGTAACCCGGCCAAAAATCTGGAAAAAAAAACTAATGTAAAAATGTCTTTTTCATACTCTTCTTCTTAATCCTAATAACTTCATCATTTCTAAAGCAGTATTGCGGGGGTATTAATCACATTTAGTGATAGTTCTAGTTAAAGATTTGTTTTACTACCTGTGGCAATTTGTTTTACTACCTGTGCCTTTCTTTATACGAATTATCATTTAAAATAAAACTTGGGAAATAATGAGATAATGAAAATGCTACATATTGACAATAAAATTATCTAGATACAGATAGTTTTTGTCATAGAAAGTTTCAAATCAACATCAAAGATATATCGATCGATATCACAAACTTCAATTGAATTCCATTAATTATTATTTCTTTCAAAAAAAAACAAAAAAATTTGTCAGTAAAAATATGATGATTTTGTGAGAGAAAAGTTAGTTTTGGGCTTGATGAAACCGCCTGAAAGACGTTAATTCACACACACACACACACACACACACAAAAAAAACAAAACAAACCCACTGGTACATGAAACAAGGTACCAATAATACTTACCATTACTTGCTTCAGGCGTGCTTCCCATCATTGGATCTTCTTTTAAAAACAACAGCTTAGTATTCCATCTGGCCATAATACAGAAGTAAGCAGTTGATCCCGACTCATGTATGTGATTCCAGTGTTGATTGCGTTAAACCACTCCCCGACTTGGAAGGTCGAAAGGTTAACACTGGACGTGTCCACATCGCATGCAGAGGTGTCATAGCTTTTGAAAAGGTGGAGCGCACACATTTCAACAACTTCAGATAAATGATGTGTGTTTGATTATATAACTGAGAGAAATAAACCATAAGTTGAAATATTCAATGTTATATTCCGCAAAGTAAACTATAAGATATCTCACATTGGCTACAAAGTCGGCATCGCCATGGTGACTCATTTATAGATGAAGTTTAAGATAACATATTCTTTATTTGGCATAAATTGTACAATACACATTTATAGTATTTGTTACATTTGGTGTCAGAAGTGGGATAATGTCAACTGCCATACCGGAGTTGCCTTACCCACGTGTTTACGTGTTTCCCAGGCCAAGTCTCGGGTCGACTTAACGGAGGGGGAAGTAATGTGACGATGCGTTGTCACGGGTATAATTTCAATCTCTGACAACTGCGTCAGGGAGTCAACTCTTTGGCTCACTGGTTAGAGCATTGGGCTATCACGCCGGCTGACCGTGTTTGTTACAAAAGCAAAGTATGAATACAAAGCTTTATATTTTCTGCAGATCACACAAGTGTTTTTAAAGAATTTCCTATTTATGTAAATCATAAAAATAAATCTTATACTACTTACTTAATCATAACTACGAATTTCGTGCATTAAAAGCAAAATATATATATATATATATATATATATATATATTTCGATAACTTGAGTAAATTTTTTACACTGTTATTTAAAAGAGATTTAAATTTTAAATTGTTAGCCAACGACAGAAATATGGTTTTAAGTATTTTTTTCTAATTTCATAATATTTTGGACATACGAGTAAGAAATGGTATTCTTTTTCTATTACATTCATATTACAATTCGTGCATTTTCTGTCTTTTCTGTGTAAAATTGCTCATATCAGTGATAGAAATACAATGTATTCTTCACTTTATTGCCGATTAAACCAAATATGTATGTCTGTCATAAGATTGCAGATCTCCTTTGAATGATACTATAAAGTGTCTGTCTGTTAAGCATCTACAAGCATCAGCAATATGTTAAGCATCTACAAGTATCAGCAATATGTTAGCATCTCAGCAAGATCTCGTTCAAATCCTGTTCACCTTTATTTTTTTCATCACAAGAAAAAGTTTTATTTCAGACATCTTCATACCTCTGTTGAATATGTCTTTGGTATCACCCTTAGCTCAAATCTCCGCAAATCATGCGGAATTCCGCAATCTCTCTGCAAAACAAATTCCGCAATTAATATCGATCGAATCTGTACATAACAAGATTGCGGAAAAATTTCGCAAATGCGGAGTATTCGGACGCGGAACCTTTTTTTCCTCCGCATCCTGCGTAAATTTCTATTGCCGCAGATGCGGAACTTCGGCGGAAAATCAATGCGGATTCTTTTTCCGCAGGCGGAAATGATCCACATTTCTTTCCAGTTTTTGGTGAACTTAAAATGGGAGAAATGAGGATTTAAAATGCAAATTTTAAACAATTTTACCATTTATTAATGGCCACTGCCTATAAAAGATAAGCAAACACACACAAGATATTATTGATCATCAGATTAGAATATTCCTCAGGAAATAGAAATGTGTCCACAGGACATGGATGCCCCCACCTTTTGCTTTGTTAGATACAAGCGTAAAATTTTTTAGTGGGGGCATAAACTCATAAAGATCACATAAGATCAACAAAAACACTATCTCAAAATGAGTCTTCACATCACATGAAAAGTTTTTTTCCACGCCTGATAAAACGGCATTTATTGAGTGGATGAACGCCGATTTGAAGGCTTCAGGATATCTGCCAGTCTCCTGTTTATTATAGATTTGGTCGCAGATGGGAAATGTTCCATCATGATTTCTGTAAAATAAATTATTATAAAAGTTTTTAATATTGGTTTAATTGTATTTGTAACATGAAAAGAAACTGACAAAACAAGAGCTTTTCCAAGACATTGTGTTCCACTTTCCTGTATAGTATAATGTTAGCTATTACTATTTTCAATGTTAACATATTATAAAGAAGTGACACAAGGTAATGAGCCCAAACATGTGGGAAGTTTCAATCCCCTTAGCTTGAGTACTTAATGAGATAAGAACTTGGAAAGCATTAACCTAAAATGTTGCATGTTTCAAGAGAAGCAGGCATTTTTAGCTCGACTATTCGAAGAATATAAGAGCTATTGTAGTCGCCCTGGCGTCGGCGTTGGCGTTGCAGCTTTTGGTTAAAGTTTTGCGTGCAAGTAACTATCAACCTTATATCTCAATTACCGTTTATGGTATTGACTTGAAAGTTTATAAATATGTTCAGGGGCATCAGACAACCAAGGTAGATAACTCTTGACTGAATTTAATATGAATTATGGCCCCTTTTTAACTTAGAAATTTTGGTTAAAGTTTTGCGTGCAAGTAACTATCAACCTTATATCTCAATAACTGTTCATGGTATTGACTTGAAAGTTTATAAATATGTTCAGGGGCATCAGACAACCAAGACAGATAACTCTTGACTGAATTTAATATAAATTATGGCCCCTTTTTAACTTAGAAATTTTGGTTAAAGTTTTGCATGCAATAGAAAATTTGGTTTAAATTTTGCGTGCAAGCTACCATCTAGTTTGTATCTCAATAACCATTCATGGTATTGACTTGAATGGTTTATGAATATGTTAAGGAGCATCAGACAACCAAAGTAGATAACTCTTAATTGAATATATTACAAATTATGGCCCCTTTTTAACTTAGAAATTTTGGTTAAAGTTTTGCATGCAAGATACTCAAATGCTTATTTCTCAGTATCCAGGCATGCGATTGATTTTAAACATCTTTAATATGTTTAGGGGTATCATACTTTTATGGTAGATAACTCTTGATAGAATATGTTACAAATTATTGCCCCTTTGTAACTTAAAAATTTTGGTTAAAGTTTTGCATGCAAGTTACTTTCATGCTAATATCTCAGTATCCAGGCAAAGGATTGATTTGAAACATCTTTAATATGTTAATGGGTATCATACTTTCATGGTAGATAACTCTTGATGGAATATGTTACAAATTATTGCCCTTTTTAACTTAGACATTTTGGTTAAAGTTTTGCATGCAAGGTACTTTCATGCTTATATATCAGATTCCAGGCATGGGATTGTTTGAAACATCTTTTATATGTTTAGGGGTATCAGACTATAAAGGAAGATAACACTTGATGGAATATATTAAAAATAATGACCCCTTTGAACTTAGAATTTTGGTTACATTTTTGCATTCAAGCTACTATCCAGCTTATATCTCAGAAATTGCTTGTGGAATTGACTAGAAAGTTAAAGAGTGTCTTCAGGGGCATCAGAAAACTAAGGAGGATAGCTTTTGGACTGAATTTTACACAAATTACGGCCCTTTTCTAACTTGGATTCTTGGTTAAAGTTTTGCATGCACAGTGTTATTGTACTTATGTCTCAGTAACTAGGCATGGGATTGATTTTAGACATCATCAAAATATTAAGGGGCATCAGACTATCAAGGTATATCATTTTTGACTATTATTATGTACAGGGTATGTGAAGGGCAAGAACTGAAATAGATTTCATTTGATTTACCAACAAGCATTTTGAATAGTCGAGCGTGCTGTCCTCTGACAGCTCTTGTTTTTTAAGTGAACAGTAAAAAGAAAATTATGTTGAAAAGGGGCATAACTGTGCAAAAAATAATTTAAGATGTAAGTGCCCTTTTGAAATCCTATCCAAACAATCAAGTATTTCAACTTTCAAATTGAATAGTTGTTGAAAAATTGACCTTAACCAATACAGAATATTCTAAGTTGAAATTAAGGGATATTACTACATGTATTAAACATATTTAAGGGTTTCTTGCCCTTTTGAAATGGTTCCCCTTCTGGTAATGAACAAGTATTCCAAGTTTGAAGTGAAAATTATTATCAGATTTTGATAAACTGACCTTAACAAAAACCTTGACCAACCCATAACAGTTTAAGTTGAAAATTAGGGGCAAAATGTGCCAAAATATATTTTAGAGTTGCTTGCCCCTTTGAAAAGTTTCCCTAATTATAGATAGTAAACAAGTATTCCAAGTTTGAAGTAAATATTTTGATGGTTAACCAATACAGTTGGAAAAGGGCATAACTCTGCCGGAAACAATTTTTAGAGATATCCTCCCTTTGGAAATGGGTTCCTTTTATGCATACCAAGTTTGAAGGGAATATGTTTGTTATGTAGAAATGGACCTGAACAAAAACCTTAAACAATGCCAAAACTGACAAGAGGAACATGACATTTATAGGTGTGTTTTTTTTTTATTCCAAAAACATAAAATTCCTTAGTCATATCTGAGCACAAATTAGGTTGAGCTCTGAAAAAAAAATATCATCAGTAAATAATAAGAAATGTTTATTTTTTTTAAATGGCATAAATTGAAAATCATTTCAGTTAGAATTTTGACTGCTTAATACAATGCTTTTTTACACAAATACTTACAATATAAATCATTTAGCTTATTTCCATCCAGAGTCTTGACAGTTGCCCCCTCTCTCTCCTTCTCTGAGAACATAGCCCTACACAGTGTTTTTGATGCATTTGAAACACCAGCATCTCCTTTCTTTATATATTGTCTAATAAGGGTTTCCAGCTGCTCCTTACTAAAAAGATTAGGAAGGCCAAGTTATCAGCTGTACCCATATCTACAATCCTGGAGAAAGCAGGGTGGTCTAGATATAATACATTTGCAAAGTTTTACGACAAGCCTATTGTGAACACTAGGGACAGCTTCCAAGAAGGAGTCCTTGGATAGTGAAAGGCGTTTTCTCACATTAGGCTTTAAAGTCTCGGGTAAGCCTGAACGAAATTTGACGAAAAAGAATTTAAAAAATTAAACGAAACTTACCTGGTAAGTTTAAACGAAACTTACCTGGTAAGTTTCGTTTAATTTTTTTTTTTTTTTTTTATACGCCCATCTTAAGATGGGGCGTATTATGTGAACACTCACGGCGGGCGTGGAACATTTGTTGTCCGGGCTCTAACTTCAGTACCGTTTGCCCAATCCTTTTCAAACTTTCCACACATGTGCATAGCCATAATATCGCGGATGAGTTCGATATCCAGCATTATCGCGTGAAAGACTTAGAAGTTATGGCCCTTGACGTACACAAAATACTTGAAATTGTGATTGACCGGGCTCTAACTTCAATACCGTTTGCCCAATCCTTTTCAAACTTTCCACACATGTGCATAGCCATAATATCGCGGATGAGTTCGATATCCAGCATTATCGCGTGAAAGACTTAGAAGTTATGGCCCTTGACGTACACAAAATACTTGAAATTGTGATTGACCGGGCTCTAACTTCAATACCGTTTGCCCAATCCTTTTCAAACTTTCCACACATGTGCATAGCTATAATATCGCGGATGAGTTCGATATCCAGCATTATTGCGTGAAAGACTTAGAAGTTATGGCCCTTGACGTACACAAAATACTTGAAATTGTGATTGACCGGGCTCTAACTTCAATACCGTTTGTCCAATCCTTTTCAAACTTTTCACACATGTGCATGGCCATAATATCGCGGATGAGTTCGATATCCAGCATTATCGCGTGAAGGACTTAGAAGTTAAGGCCCTTGACGTACACAAAATACTTGAAATTGTGATTATCTTGGCTCTAACTTCAATACCGTTAGACCAATCCTTTTCAAACTTTCAACAGGATTGTTTTAATAAGTAACATTCATTAACTAATGGGATTTAGGAGACAATAGCTTGTTTCTCTGAGCTATTTCTGAGAGTCCCCATACTGTGATGGGCGTATTTTGTGGCAGTCCTGACCCTTGTTGAAAATTTTAACTCACTTGAGCACGTAATGCTGATGTGAGCTTTTAGGATCAATGGTTGTGTGTTGTCTGACGGTGTCCAGAATTGTTTTCTCTGAAACTACTGGGCCCAATTCGATGAAACTTGCCTATGATGTTTCTTCAAATGGTTCTGGTTCATTGCATATCTAGGTCACAGGAGCAAAATAGTTTTTAAAACTCTTTCAAAAAATCTTCCCTTTAACCATAATGCCTATGTAGCTTAGATTTTTAATGTGTGGCATTTTCTAGTGGACCTCTGCCAAGTTCGTTCAAATCAAATATCAGATTTGTTTTCTGACCAGTATCTTCCTACATTTTTTTTGGGGGGGGGGGGGGGGGGGGGCTTAATTAAATGGGCCTATTTAGGTGGGCAATATAGGGTCACAATGGCTCTTATGTTTCAAAATCTTGTAGCCAAGCCCCTAAGCTAACATTAAATAATCAATTTATATAGCAGCATGTCTTCACAGCTCGGGGAAAAATATGCTCATGTGTACATGTGTATTTATTTTTGTGTAAATATT
>CM037783.1:68342676-68392676 GCA_021229015.1 Solen grandis | reverse complement strand
TTGGTAACTCAGGTTCGAAATCCACTCGCAGACCAGTGTATCTCTGGTATTACACTGAGGCGTCCGCCTCTCTCCGAACGACAGAGCTGGTATGGCGTCACCCTGAGCGCCGGGAACAACATCTGCAAATATCCATCAACCCTTTCTCTGTCTCAGTCGAGATTCATGGAACAAAGCTCTCTTGCGTTTAGATACTGTGCGTCAGGACAGCCTGAAAACGTTTCATCTTTCAATAATATAGGATTCATTAGGTATACGCTACTAGCAACATTATTATATTGCTCAAGACCTACGTCCATGTCCTACAAGTTTCAAAATATATTAAACCACTTTTTGAAGTCGCACCCTTAATGGCACTCAGAAGGATTGAATAATAAAAAACATTATTGTATTGTATGCTTAAAATGACGCTTAACAATATTAATCGTCCGATTTTACGCTTGCGACTTTTTTCTCATCTTAATCTCGGACATTAAAAAGTTTCTTTAAAAATACATGTTAAATAGTTGTTTCTGCAAATATGTAAACAATTACCATTCTCAACCCATTTTAAACACTGGTCATTCTATATTTCTGCTTTGTTAGCCTTAATAAAATATTGCTTAAACCTACATATCGGGGAGAGATATTGCATGGTTTACCCATTTTTCAAGAAGTATTTTGGTTAATATTGCCAAATATAAAAAGTCGTTTACAGATTGGTTAATGTTTAATATATCATCATGTAAGGTACCACTTTAGCGGGATTATTCAAAAATACCAATAAAGACAAAAAGGATAAAAAAATATTCTAAATTTGATATATTTGATACAGAGATAATGGTTTACGAGAAAAACAGAAAGAAAAAAGGACCTACTGCATTTCGAACTTACAACCCTCAGTTTCATTATGGATGCTTTTCAACTGGAGGTAATGCATTTGGGTGCGACTACCTTTAAACACTTTCCCATAAGATACCTATAAGATGTAGTTTAATCATACTAGAAACATTTCCCCTGGGAACATACACCTGGGATTCTCCTAGTTCTTGCCCCCCACCCCCCAACTGATGTACCTATTAGTATTTGATGTTCCTTAATTGAATTTATAATTTAAATGACATTAGATAGGGGGATTTGAGACTTTGAAAACTCTTCAAATTGACGAGGGATAACATGTAGATACCTTGGTAGAACAGGATGGTGGTGGTCTTAATATGTATTCAATATGCAAAACCAGGGAACCCGGAAATATACAACTTTTTCAATTTTCCAAGGTAGAGAATTTGAACAAGAGGGCCAAGATGGCCCTTGATCGCTCACCTGAGAATGATGATTGCTTAAGAAATAAAGATGTTTGAGTGTAAAAGTGAAATCTGGCTTTTTTATGGTGAAAAGGGCATAACTCCTAAATTTACTAGTCAATATCAGTTATAATTGAACCCGATTGCGACATTATGGGCATAAACACTGTCTTAAAGTTTAAAAAAGATTGTTAAAAAATGAAGTTAGTAGAGAATAAACAAAGAGAAATCTTGCATTTTTTGTATTAAAAAGGGAATAACTCCTGACCTAAATGGCCCATCTCAGCCACAATAAAGTTTGAAGATGATTGCTAAAAAAGGGAAGATGCTGAGTGTAAACAATATGAAATATAGCATTTTTTGAATATTAAAAGGGGCATAACTCCTAACCTAATTGACGGATCTCAGCCATAATCGAACTCAATCGAGACATTATGGTCATAAACATTGTTTTTAAGTTTGAAGATGATTGCTTAAGAAATAAAGGTGAAAGAGTGTAAACACTAAAAATTGTTGACGCCGCCCGACGCACACCGCACGACGGACACTCACGGGATCCCAGGAATATAAAACATTTTCAAATGCCTGAGGGAAATTTGAAATACGTTTTCCTGGTCTCGGGAGGTCACTTGAAATCGTTACACCGGGCTTAATCGTGCGAGGTTTTTCACATTTTAACTGTCGTCACGACATAATTTAAGGCAACACGCTAAAATTTGGTCATCATAACGACGTCCAATGCTATTATCACGTATTTTATGTCTTTAAAGAAGGAACAGGCCCCGTGTTCTCGAAAATACTCAAGTACAATCTCAGGCTCAAATTTGAGTATCATACTCAAATCCCTGTTGAAACTAATGGGCATGGTTTGAGTATAAGTATGAAAATCTTACTTAAGTCCTATTTCTATTTTCGAGAACACGGGACCAGATGTTGTCTAGAAGTCATTTTTTTTCCACAATGCCATGATATATGACGAAATGGGGCGATGAAATGACTTGCCCATCACTTTCACGTCAACTCAGGGGGTCAATTAACGATTCCATAGGTAAGCAAAAGGTGTAATGATGCTCACATCTGCGATAACGTTTCCGAAATCGATTCCAACGAATATCACACTGCAGAAAACGCACACATGTTTATGTATACGAAAACACACCGTTGAGTCTCCGTTTAATTGAAAGAATGATATTTTTTATAGTGCCACCGAAAGGTTCTTTGGTATACTCTGAAATGACATCGTTTCTGTTACTTGGTTTTTGGTGCTTAAGTTTGCTTACCTAAACCAAACCTTGATAGTTCCCTGTAGTCTAGTCTGCAGATTGTTCGTTGTGCGGGTGATCGCAGGCAAATGACTCTCAGATGTAGGGTGTCTGTCGGCCGATTTGATCCTCTGACAGTGCGCCGTTGTGCAGGTCGAAATGCTGAAGCAATACGCGCTGCAAGTGCAGACGTCAGCTCGGGACTTCGGACAATCTCGTTCGTGCGCTGAGTAAAACGATTAGCAATTCGGTTTAGGCGAGCAATCTGTTCGTCTGAAAAATAATATTTACACTATTTCTAATGGTAATTTTGATACTAATAATTATCAGTGTTTTTAGTATTAATAAAACGAATTGTATTTATTACCAAAATCATATTTTATGCGAGGCAGAGAATTAGCTAAAGTGTTAGAAATAAAAGTTTTTATGTCAAAAAAAAAAAATTCCTTTGGCATAAAAGCACATAAGATGGATTTTATAGGCTTCTAATTTTTCTTTATAATACCTGTATATTTAACATCCAAAAATAAATACAAGGTCCTTGGCATGTAACTCTGACCTTTGCAGTAAAGCATAATTATGTGGGTATTTGATACAAGGCGCTTGATGGGTTAGTTAAGATATTTGATTCAAAGCGCTGAAGGCACTAGAGTTGTGTGTGTCTCAAGTGAAAGTTGGTTTCACGGACTGCAGCTTTATAAAACCCTTAGACACTTTACTACTTTAATTAATGAATGAAACCCCAATAAGATAACCAAGTAGAGTCGAATGAACTTACCGTAAGGTTTGAATATAGATTTCAAGAAATGTTGGCACGTACTTGCATGTGTTGATTAATACTGTGTGTATATATAAAAAGATTGCATCTAAAAATTTTATACATTTTTTTTTCGAAGAGTTATATGTTGATTGCTACTTCTGCTAAATTACAAACCGAACTGTGAAGGCCAATATTATAATTGGGCTAATAATTATAATAGGTTTCCAGGTATGAATAAGCAGAGCATCAGATCACAGAGGCTCGAGGGTTCCTGACTGGTTGTTCCTTCCAACAATTCATTAAAATTAGGGAAACCTGCGTATGACATGGATATTAAGCAACAATTACATCAGGTTTGGTGACTATGTTATTATGCAAAATTGCTAGGTGTTATCCTTATGTGCTTGTTGATATCCAGGATTGGTTGGTAATGTAACTGAATACTGCAGTGCGGCAGCGCTATATCTGTCTCAAATAGACATAGTATCTAAACGACTGAAATTCTGTCGGCGGGATGTCAAACCCTATAAATAAACACACTTTATTATTGAAGTATGAAATGGAGTTATATATATAATTCGTGCTGAAGAAACTGCCTATATAGTAGTCCCATCAATGTGCCGCTCGGCGCGACATGCTATTTTTGATACTGGTTGCCACGCCTCCTCGTAAGGGATATCGCCAAACCGAAAGTAGAACGATGTACACAAATGTGGACTATATATATAGATCAATTAATATGCTTTCTATTATAATTTTTTAGCCTCTGTAAGGGAATGCCTCGGATTCGAATCAATTTTAATATTAAATGTTAATTTCAATTTACCTATATAAAATAAATGAAATGACATTAAATATATCAGACATAGATAAAAAAAGTGAAATTGTGTTGTTTCATATTTGCTTCCTTTTGATTAAAATACAAAAAATATGTAGATGTTGTAAACTGTATAAAATACAGAGAGAGAGAGAGAGAGAAGGGGGGATCGTAAGCAGTCCATTAAAGCGGGTTAATAAGTTTGGGTTATTTGGCGTGGCATGAAAATTTGATATTCGTTCATTTAATTTTACTATAATATACACGTTAAATATCATTAACAACCCCCCCCCCCCCCCAAAAAAAAAAAAAAAAAAAAAAAACAGCCCCGGAATCGGGTTGTCGTTGGTTGGATCCTCGGCCGCGACAAACCAAAGTCGTAGAAAAATAGTACTGGTACTACTTGCTTCGAGCTCAGCATATAAGGGTAGTTCCGGAACTAGTGTATGAATACCAATCTATTCGATAACAATGTTCTAACAACCTATCCAACATTTCACTAACGCTAACCCGCACGCACTATGTCATAAAGGCTATCACCAAGCACCAAGCATAATGCAACGACGCATGATGTAAACCAAATTGTTTTAAGCTGCATGGTGCAAGGTATACCAGGAAAATATATGATATACAAAAAAAGGGGGGGGGGGGCAGTCAATGCGAATGTCCGTCGGTCAGTCGGACATGCCCGATATATTTCCATTTTGACCGACGAAAGCGCCTATTTTTGTCGGACACAATGTCCGATGAAAAAATCCATACAGCACCGTTTCATTTTCGGAAAATTACTTTCACTTTCTTCAATCAAAGCGCACAATGTGCTGAGAGACGGCGACGGGATAATTAACATTATAAACCCAGAGTTTCTGAAGTTATTGAAGCAGTCACATGACGACAAAAACTCCACCCGCTGATGCTACAGAATTTCTGTTTGTAACATAATAATCCGGAGTAAAGGTCATGAACCTTTCATTCATAAAGAGCTGCATACCTTAGTAGGTCATTCTCTTTCTCTAGTGCTAGCGAATTCTATCTGTTGTTTTGTATATGTAGAAATTGACCAGGTATTTGATTATTTAAGATACTAGAATGTTTGCCTATCTATTTCCAAGTTAAGAAATGCCCTGGGAGGAACCTAACTCGCCATCATGCAAAATATTGTGTGGACTACTTTAGGTCAATTACATACATACGGAGCACTATTTTTTCTTTTTACAGGAGTCGATCTTCACAAACGTAAGATGGGTTGCTGTTCTGGTTAAGAAATGTCACGGATATTTTTTTCACGCTTAAAATTGATGCTTCCAATGCAAAATAATGGCAAAAGAAAACATGTTAACAAACAATAACACACTAAAAGCGGTTACGGTTACGATTTAAACGTCTGTGTAACATATTCCACTCGTATTCGTTAGTGCAGAATCGCATTGCATGGATCCGCACTTAGCGCGGAGAGGTACAGTTAAAATTGTTGTGGAAAATATGCAAATTAGCAAGGCCTGATTTCGTTCTTCAGCATAAGACGGCTAATCGCCGTCTAAATCAAAGCGCAAAATGCGCTGAGAGACGGCGACGGGATTAACATTCTAAACCCAGTGTTTCTGAAGTTATTGAAGCAGTCACATGACGACAAAAACTCCATCCGCTGTTGATACAGAAGTTCTGTTTGTAACATAATAATCCGGAGTAAAGGTCATGAACCTTTCATTCATAAAGAGCTGCATACCTAAGTAGGTAATTCTCTTTCTCTAGTGCTAGCGAATTCTATCTGTTTTGTATGTGTAGAAAATGACCAGGTATTTGATTATTTAAGATAATAGAATGTTTGCCTATCTATTTCAAAGTTAAGAAATGCCCTGGGAGGAACCTAACTCGCCATCATGCAAAATATTGTGTGGACTACTTTAGGTCAATTACATACATACGGAGCACTACTTTTTCTTTTTACAGGAGTCGATCTTCATGTACGTAAGATGGGTTGCTGTTCTGGTTAAGAAATGTCACGGATATTTTTTTCACGCTTAAAATTGATGCTTCCAATGCAAAATAATGGCAAAAGAAAACATGTTAACAAACAATAACACACTAAAAGCGGTTACGGTAATGATTTAAACGTCTATGTAACATATTCCATTCGTATTCGTTAGTGCAGAATCGCATTGCATGGATCCGCACTAAGCGCGGAGAGGTACAGTTAAATATGTTGTGGAAAATATGCAAATTAGCAAGGCCTGATTTCGTTCTTCAGCATTAGACGGCTATCGCCGTCTAAAAACGGTTTCCTTTGCCTTTTTTAGCGATTATGTAATGATTATCGGCTGTCTTAGATGGCCAAGCAGTAACGATTGCAAATTGGTTCCCTGCAATGTACATACTTATATCTTTCGTAATGGAAACCATGCGGGAAACTCTGTCTTTATCGGTCAACAATCAACAACATGGCAGACGATGCATTCACGAAAGATTATTTTTTTCTTCTTTTTATTCGCTTTCCATAATCAATTAACAAAGTCATACCGGTTTTAATTTATTATCAGGTTCAATTTTTATCATTTCAATATTTATTATCGTAAATAATTAAATCTAGATTTTGTTGTCAATGAATTTAGATATTCTGATGGTGCTATGCCGGTCGAAAATTGCCTGCTAGTTCTAGCAACGAACCAAAGAAGAGAGCTCCTGACAATAACAGACGCTTTCAGGGATAGTTTTTCGGCTTATTTCCTCATTATGGTCACACAACTTACAGAACTTTAGTTTTTGCATAGCATTTTATGATCTTATCTGTGCAAAAATAATTTCTTTTTGTAATGGGGTAGGGTTTATTCCTCCATATGTACTTATTTTGCAGGTCTCACATTTTTACATGTTTGAGGGTTTTGAACAGCTGATTAGGACAGTGTATATGTAAAACAGAGAAAATCTAAAATTAGCAAAAAATGAATGAATGTTCATTAAATTAAGTGATAAATTTATGTAAAATACTTGTAATAAAGAGACTGAAATCAAGATATCAAAAAGTTCTTACTAAATACCGTTTAAAACATTGCAACAGGTACAAATATGTCGCAACAAGTAAAAGTTGCTGCGACAGGTAAACATTTGTTGCGACAGGTAAATATTTTGTGTTTACCTGTCGCAATGTCCTGTGAAGAAGGAAAAGTTTTCGCATAGTCGGGAGGGGGGGGGGGGGCATTTTTAATACTTCATCAGTCCTAATAATATACTTATTTTTTCTAACAAGCTAACAACAGTGTAATAGTCACCCATTTCATTTTATAAGTTGCTTGTAGGTTGTGTAAAATCTAGTTTACAAAAGCTGCTATTTATGAAAAGTGCTTTAACATGTATAGATGGATAGTTTTTCATGCATCTTGTTGCTTATGAAGATGTATCAACACGAAAACTAAGACTGTAAACATTGTGTAATCTCTGTTGTATTAAATTCCTCATATAATCTTATTATTCTGATTACAACAATTATGCAAGCCATTTCCTTTTGTAAATTTTATTAAAAGTTTAATTTTACTAGTATTCACTTCATCAGATGTTAGTATTGTTTTAAATAATCCTACAACCTTAAACATCCCTAGTGACAAACAGAGCCGGATACAGGAGTTCGGGTTAGGGGGCGTATTTTTTTTTTAAAAATGTAGGCAGTAACAATGCAATCGGCTTGCCGCCTTGCCAGGGCCGTGATAAGGGTATATTTCCGGTTGGACTAGGCATCTTGGGGAATTCCTGTGTCATTTTTTTTAAAATTTAAAGCTGTAAAAAAGTGAATTCTTGTGAGTTTTTTTTTTTTTTTTTTTTTTTTTTTGGGGGGGGGGGGGGGGGGGTTGTATGCCTACATTTATGTATGGTCGGGGAATTTTAGAGAGTGCGCGCGCCTGGTGCACCCCCTTGAATCTGCCACTGACATACACCACAGTGCTCGGTATTTAACAAGGCAATTATAGGACTGGTTGGCCCGGTGTTAGTATGATGTGACTGGATGTGTTTCATACCACATGTCTACATTAAGATCCTGCAGTGTGACAGCACTTTATCAGTCTCATGTAGATGTAGTTTCCGAAAGACTGAATTTGAAAAACTGTCAGTGGGACGTTTAACCCAACAAACAAGTAGGTAGTTTGATATATCCCTTTTCAATTAAAATTTTCAGTCAGATACTTTCATTTTGATTTCTAATTTATTGTTAACATGGCCCAACATTCATTGACATGATGGCTTAAACTAATCAAACAATTCACAAATTCGTGCTTTCTATTTTCGATTTCTATCATGAAAAAAAGGCTTCCATTCCTGATATTCTGAATGATTGATTATCACGCGCGAACGTGATAACTATTACGTGCGCACGCCATAGGTACTACGTGCGCATGTAAAACTACTAAGTGCGCACGTAATAGGTACTACTTGCGCACGTTAAAGCTACTACGTGCGCAGGTAATAGCTACTACGTGCGCACGTAATAGCCACTACGTACGCACATAACATAAAAAATATCTTCCATGTCAACTTTATGCCTCAGTAATGGAGACAAAACTTTGAAAAATGGAATGATCTCATTGGACAGAATATAATTCCAATGCTCTATGATCGAACCAGTCAGTGAAACTGCTTGCCATACCACAGTTTGAAACGGAGCGGAATGCCACTATCATAAAGCACGATCCAATTGTCAAGAAGAAGTGAGCAACATCAGCACGCATGGCGATGCTTGAATTTCATAAAGCACAATTTCCTTGAACCTAGGGCAATGGAAAGTCACTACACATGAAAACACTTGTCAAAACGCATTCATCAATATCAACAACGACCAAACAAAATGACATTGTCATCAAACACAATTACATAGTCACCACGCATTGTGTATTTTTTGCTTGATTACCATTCCAAAGAAATGCTTTATGTATAGGTTAGTGTTTTTTTTAGTAAGCATTAATGAAATTAAATCGGTCTGGCGCGGCTCAGCCGCGCGACCGACTTAATGGAATTAATGCTTACTAAATAACACTAACCTACTTAGTGTTTGAAATTATGTTTTGCAACTTAACGCAGTCTCACATTCCAAATATAGTACTGATTTTTGTGACTCCGCCCTATCCCTGCGTGATTTACATCACGTGACATGTTACATGTTATGTTAGCCTTATTTGTCAGTCAAATATGCTGTGGTAGGCGGGAAAATAAGTTGCCAGACATCGAAATGGACGATTACATTCTGTGCAGACAATTAGGGGGGGCTTCATGCTCCATCAACATCTGTGTGTTCAATTTTAATCGATAGTAAAGAAATAAACCATACCAATGAGCTGCTAGTGAGGGTGGATTGCAGCAAATTTGAATTAATTTTAATGGCGATTTGATCAAGATATTTCAACGTAAACAAATTTTACGAGGAATTTACTCACAGATAGTGCGTCTGGTGTCAAGCTAAGACAATGATGTTGAATGAAATGGAAAGAAAAATCTGTCTTCTTACTAGACATGCGTGGATTTTTAGGTGTGCATCCTAAAACAATCGATTTGAACGGCCGAAACGAGTTAGGGGTTTAAATTTCCCGAAGCTTTTATATAAGGCCTGGGTAGAGATCCAGCGGAGGCCAATACGCAAAAAATAACCGGAGCGGATCTCAGTAGAGATTACATCAGAGTCACTGTCGCTCATCTTGTGAATCTGACACAAAAATCGGGACTTGTAACTCCAAGAATGGTGTTAAAGGTTTTATTAAAGGCATATAATGAATGACACAAATATTATTTCCAAAATACACGAATAATTAATCAAAATGAAAATAAGAATGTGTTAAATTTTAGGTAGAATCGGTTTTTTTTTTTTTTTTTTTTTTGTGGGTTTTTTTTTGGGGGGGGGGGGGGGGAGCTTTTATTTATTATATCCCTCCTGATCTATTCGTTTTAGGGTTAATTCGACAATTTTTTTTCAAATGTTATCTAAAGTTAAATGATCTTTTTAGAAACCCTCAAAAATATCATATCATAATGTGAGTGTATAAGTCTATAATTGGCTAAATAGAAGTTAAAAAGAAAATTTCGGCACTCACCTATCGTTGTCCAAAAGGAAAGCTGACATGTGGCAAACACGCGGATATGACGTGACATGCCTAGAAGCCGGTTATTTAAAAATACCGGTACCATACCCCGATTTAATAAGCTTGTTTATTATTGTTTACAGCTAATTTATTTTGGGGGAAAGTAGCTGTTTAATATGATATTAAAATAAAACAAACATTTTTTTTTTTAATAATTTGCGATAACTTCAAAAAGCGTTTATTTTATATCTTGAGCTAGTATTTATCCTGTGTGATTTAGAGTCATATAATAATTGATGGCTTTATTATTTTCTTAATGTATGGAATTATATTTTGACCAATGGGATTACAGTATTTTTCAAAATTTCTATCGGTTTAACTTGTTAAACCATAGCCTATCATACGTTTTGAATGATAGTGATCAACCTTTGTGCGCATGCGTTTAAAGAGGCTTGGCTATAAAATCAATATTCCGTGTTTGATTAAGGTACGATACCTGTAATGGTTCCAATACATTTCGGACCTCATGGCCTTTTACGTAGATAACCAAGGTTTCCTACTGTTTCATTAGGGTACCTTGGTTATCTTGGTAGAGGTTAAGTGGTCCGAAATGTAACGGACCCATTACAGGTACTTTACCTTAAATGCAGTAAAATGAAGCAACGAGAACTGATACGAATATAGAAAAGATTATTTATTGGGTCATTTGAAGAAGATGTCCACTTGAGACAGATTTAGAGTTTGCCCGCAATTTCTATCCATTCAGTGAGCCCGAAATTTCAAATTCCTGGTCGATTTAATTTGTTAAGAGTTCGGGATTTTGCGAGACTTGTCTACATTATTTGAGATTTATCTGTTAAGAGTTTACGGCGAACCGCGCATGTCATTATTTCAAATTATGCTCCGCCCTATTCACGTGAAAGCCATATATGGCAGTGTTTACTACACCAATCCCTACACACGAGGTGTGCTTATCATTTAATTCCACACTGGCGCATGTTGACGTCATTGTAAACATTGAGTAAAGTTGCCTAAATAATCATGTTTATATACACATTAACATTAGAATGAAGAGGTTCGGAAACATTTTCGCAAAATGATAAGTACCAGCTCAATCCAAACGGACTCCTATGCTAAAACAAATATTAAAATACAAGGATATTTTTTTAACGTCCCACCGACTATTTAAAGTCATTTGGAGATTATGTCTACATGAGACGGGTGTAGTGCTGTCACACTGCACAGTATCACGCCGTAGACAGTTGGCATGATACCACACCCAATCCTGGGGTCTCCGCGGCCGAGAGGGTAAAGTCGCTGACTTTAACACTCACTCAGCCCCTCACCGCGTGGGTTTGAATCCCGGCAGGGTCATTCGGATTTTCATGTGAGGAAGCCTTTCAGCTGGCTTGCGGTAGGTCGGTGGTTCTACCCGGATGCCTCCGTGCATTCGGGGTCAATCTTCCTCCACCTGTAATTAGCTGGACGTCGCTATATGACTGAAATATTGTCGAAGCGACGGTAAACTCAAATAGCCAAGCCGAGCCACACCCAATCACACTATCCTGACACCAGGCCAACCAGTCCTTGAACTACCCTTATTATACTGAGCGCCAAGCAAGGGAGCTATAACCAGTATCTATGTTTACGACTTTGGTAAATACAAGAATTGAAATTGATATAACGTTCATAAACAATTTACAAATCATGTATTAACTCGTTTGATTTGGTATTTCCAGGGTATTCCTAGCCTTGATATCTTCCGCTGACAGAGGCTATTATATCGATCTACGATTAATATCCACATATTTCATTCTTTCCTTAACATCAATCAGTTGCTGTGTACTTATGTCTTAACTAATAAAAATAAAATAAATAAATAAATAAATGAAAAACAGTCATCACTCAAATAAGATTTCCATGCTTCATTATTGAAATCTGGAAAAGAAATGAGTCGCCGGTGAAAAAAACGCGCGAAACTTATGTGTTACATCCAAATTTGGAAAGCACGTGCACGTGTGTGAATACTTTAAACAACACGCTGACGTAATAATTTTATGGCATCATCGCCTAATATAGCAGTGTGACGCAGTAATAGGGCAGTGCAAACTCTAAGTTAGTCAATGTTTATTAAGAAAGAATTCAACAGGTAAGAAGCCGTCACTCGCTACGCTCGTTCTGGCTTCTTAACCGGTAAATTCTCTCTTAATAAACACTAACTATAACATAGTACTGCCACACTGCAGTATCACACCGTAGACATGTGACATGATACAACACCCAGTCACATTATCCTGACATCGGACAGACTAGTCATACCAGTACCATTTTTACGACTTTTTACAACAGTAGTGACATCTTAACCCTTTCCCTCATAGAGGAAACAATGAAAAGACCTATGCGAACAACATAAAACCAGATCAGCCTGCGAGTAACTCGCAGGCTGATCAGGTTTTATGCTGTTCGCTGCTCCTCAGTGGTCTGGAAATGAGGATTTTGTAATTAAATTTGGTAAGGTTTAACTGTGGTTTTCTGCAGATCAGGCTTTATGTGGTACCTATTGAGTGCGTCAAAATGAGTCTATATGAGGGAAAGGGTTAAATGACTCGTAAAACAACAACATAAACCGCAAATATAAGTAAAAAGCATGAAGTATTCACTCGCTCAACCACTGCTTATTTTTTCCCGTCCGATCTGACTATCACGGTGCAATGATAGCGTAGTGGTTCTCCGGTTTTCTCCTACAATAATGACCGCATACGCCGCCAGCAGAGCCATCGAGAATGATTAATATATATTGTGAGAACTAAAATACCCTCGATAACAAACATTAACCTATACTTAAGTTTAAACTTTATTCGATTTCGATTAAGTTATCACAACTTAAATTAATCACTCCCAGTGGCTCTGGTGGCGGCATGTGTGGTCAGTATTGTCTGAGGAAACCGGAGAGCCCGGATGGACGGGCGACCACTGTACCCTCTCAGGTGCATGGCCAGAAATCGAACATGAAAAGCTAAGCGCGTTAGTCTACCACTACTCTATCCAAGCACAATTAGCAGAAATAGCTATATTTTCAAGAGGAGAAAGTTTATGAACATTTCTGAGTTTACTTAATAGTACAAAGAGACACAAACGAGCGAGCGTTTTTTCTCTTTAAAAAAATAGTTGCTGCATCTTATATGAATGGGAAAATGCTGCCAGTGATCACATATCTATCGGCGAGAATTTCCGCTTACGGTTCCTATGATATGGGGCTTTGAAAGCAAAAAAGATGCATGATTTAATATCCGCATCACTGAAACATTCGTAAATTTACGGAAATAAGAGTTGTAGAATAAAACAGTAACAGGTAAATGTGTTTATTGCGGCTATACTAGTATATTAAGCAATAACTACCTTAACCATACCTTGCTCTAATTTCTCCATTCGAAATGAAAACCATAGGCAAACTGTTTGATTTATTTGCATGGTGTTTTTCTACGAAAAAAATATATGAGGAAAAAAAAGAATATTTAGCAGAAATGTTGATCTATAACGGCCTTTGAATGACATCCATCACCCCTAAATCATAGATGTGTAGCTCCAAACCTAGGTTCGTTTTTCTTTTCGGTAAATAATATTTATTCATTCATAATTCTTATGAGTTTTCACAACTTTACCTTTAAGTATATGTCAGTGTCTAGTCACTTCATGATTAAGAAAGTCAGAAAACAGCGAGACTTGACACTTACAATTACATGTTGACCTTACACCAAACAATGTGAAAGCATGGTCGTTATCGAAAGGCGGAGCAAATTATTACGTCATGATTAACGTGAATTCTGCATTAAAATGGACAAAACTTGCCAGATTTTAACTTATAATAGAATAATTTCAAATCTTAAACAACAGGTAATTGTCTGGAGCAAGCTATTCCCAAATCAAATTGCAAGGACACGGTGTAAATTATTATGAATAATTCTACAACGATGGTTTCTGTTGGGTAAACAGGCTGGTATTGAAGAGGCAACACTGACAGATCAGAGGCAACATTGAGGTGAACTGGGTTTAAATGCTTTATAGACATGATTCTTTCCATGTGGTTACATTATGCCAATATTTGGTTAATTTTGGTTAATAATTAATTTGGTTAATTATCTTTTGGACTTGAAACATTACAGAACAGAAGAACAGAACAAACTTTATTTTAACCAAAGTAAAATAAAAAATATGGAAAAAATTTCAAGAAAATTCTAAACGAACACCATTTTGTTTTTGGGAGAAGATGGGAAGACAGAATGACTAAGTTGAGTAAGAAATGAACATTAATCGTATCACACATATCATATTCTTTTCGTATTTTGTTTTGTGACGTTTATTTGTTGATTGTTAGTCAGTAATTATGCTTGTCATATATCTAGTCTCAATGTTTACATATACTTTTGTTGGCGTAAGACAGTGACGAATAAGTATTTTAACTATTCTTATTGGGAAATACAATAAACTCGGTTACGAATCATGACTTTTTGTTTGCTATATCCGAGGTTCCTTGTATTTCAAGTGAAAGTATAAATTTAAAAAAAATACATGTATATAGCTTCAGATGAATCTCAAAGATATTTTTCTGACTTAGGGGGAATTGTATTTCAATGTTTTAATGATGAAGCAGAGGATTTTTGTAAGTATGATGATTTTGAGATAAAAAAAAATATAGAATTCAAACGGGCGGGGAGATATATGACGTTGAGAAGGGGATGTCGTTCGTGGGAGGTGACGTTTGGGGAGGTTAGACTGTAATGAATATTGTGATGAAATTTTAGAAAAACCGGTCAGTATTTTAGAAGTTGTAGAAGTTGTTAATTCTTTGAAAAGGAATAAAGCTACATGTAGCGACTATATTATGAAAGAATATTTAATTGCAAGTATTGATATATTAGGATCTCATGTGTGTGATCTTTTTAACGCAATTTTAGATTCTGGCTGTTTCCCCGACAAGTGGACTGATGGGATAATTATACCTTTACGTAAAAAGGGGGATGTAAACGTTGTTAACAACTACAGAGGAATGACATTGTTGAGTTGTTTGTCAAAGTTATTTACATAATATTGAATAAACGTATTGTCTCCTTTTGTGAAAATTACAATACTTTATCAGATGCTCAGTTTGGTTTTAGAAAAGGAAGGTCCATTGTTGATATGGAAAAGAATTCGATTCAATATATAGAAATGATTAATGGCTTTTTGAATAAAGGGTAAAATTTTCAGAATTTTAAAAGACATGTATAGTAAAGTTAAATCATGCGTTAGACAATGTAATAATTTCTCCGACTTTTTTAATACTCACTTGGCTTAAGGCAAGGCGAGATAAATTCGCCGATTTCGTTCGCCCTCTTCGTATACGATCTAGAATTGTTTTTTACAAAATGATATTAATTCTTAATTCGGGATTAAGCGTAGAAGATATTTTGTTGAATATGTTACTATTTGCGAATGATGTGGTAATTTTTGGTAAAACACCGCAAGAAATACATGATTATTGGGACTTATTACATATATATTGTGAAAAATGGTGCTTACACGTTATTACATCTAAAACTGAAGTCATGGTTTTTAGAAAAAGGGATAGGTTACTGCAAAACGAGTACTGGTCATATAACGGTATTTAGCTTGATAGTGTTTATAATTTTTTTTATCTAGGGACAGTTTTTAATTACACAGGAAATTTTACTCAAAATCGAGAATATATTACTAGTAAAGGACTTAAAGCATGAAATGTTTTGCTTATTAATATAATAGAAATATGCATTAAATCCGTCTATTTTATGTAAACTGTTTGATTCGTTTGTTCGTTCAATTTTAAGTTATGCTTCTGAGATTTCGGGTTATACAAGATCTAAAGAAGTAGAGAAAAGTCACTTAAAATTTTGTAACAAATATTTTTAAGGTTAGAAAAACGATATGTTCATGGAGAATTTATGATAAAGCTGGGTAGATACCCCTTATGTATAAAACGTTATTTGAGTATTTTAAAATACTGGTTCAAATTACATGTATTAGATTTTGATAAAATTATTTTACAACGAGTGTACTTTTTTATGTTTGAATGATTGTTCTAAAGGTTCTACTTACTGGGTTTCAAATATAAAAAAGATGTTGTGTGAAAATGGTTTTTCATAGGCATGGAATAATCCCAAAAATATTAATGTTAACATGTTTTTTATTACTATTCGAACACACATTATACAAAACTGGTACCCCGCAAAAGAAAATAGTAGTGTTTTTTTTTGCACAAGAAGATTTTTCAAATTTGTACTAAATACATATAATTATAAGGAAAGCAGGCTCTGCCCCTGATGGCCATTTTTTCATTGGATCAAAATAATTTGAACAATCTTGGTAGAGAGAGACGTAAGGAACATCTGTGCTAAATAACTTTGAAATCCAGCCATTAAATTTAGACGTGAAGAACTTTCAAATTTGTATGATATACATATAAGGAAAACGGGCTCCCCCTCTTGCCGCCATGTTTTTCAATGGATCAAAATAATTTGAACAATCTTGGCAGAGAGGGACCTAAGAAACATCTGTGATAAATAACTTCGAAATCCAACCAGCACTTTTGCATAAGAAGATTTTTCAAATTTCTACTATATACATACAAGGAAAATTGGCTCCGCCTCCTGGCAGCCATGTTTTTCAACTTAACAAAATAATTTGAACAATCTTGGTTGACCTAAGGGACATCTGTGCCAAATACCTTTGAAATCCAGCCAGTACTTTTGCACAAAAAGATTTTTCAAATGTGTACAGATATACATGCAGATAATACATAATCTGGCCAGTAGTTTTTGAGAAGATTTTAAACCATGAAAATTTCTAAAAAAAATAAATTATTTTTGCAAAGAGCAAGATACAGTTATGGCAGCCTTAAGTCAACTAATGGTGCTGAATAAATGTTCCAAGTTTCCAAACATTAGTTATGATACTTCATGTGTAAGGATTGATCTAAAAATAATACTTAACCAAGGTGAACGCCGACTCTGACGACGCAATATAAATGAAAACAGTTAAAAAATTAGGTGAGCCTATAATGATATGTAGCAGTGTTCGAAGTAGTAAAAGTAGAGGAAGATGGCAACAGTTGATGCATGACGGACAGCTGAGAAAGGCTGATAACAATACCTGGTGCTCAGGTGAGCTTAAAAAAAGAATGGTGATGAATTTGGTTAAAATGGATGTAAGAGTTATAGCCCTTGTTATAGTGAACAAGTAAAAGTATGTGAAGTTTGATAACATAAGCTTTAATAGTTTAGAAGTTATGGCCATGGTTAATGTTTTTTCACTATACACATTTAAACAAGAGGGCCAAGATGGCCCAGTTCGCTCACCAGAGTAAGATTGCTTTGTTAGGCATGATTACAAAAAATGTGGCATCTAAAGTGTTTCTCTAACATTTGACTAAGTGACCTAGATTTTGATCCTACCTGAATTTGCACTTAACCCGGATTTCATGCAGTCATCATTCTTATCAAGTTTAATGAAGACAAAAATGTAGGCCTCTATCTAGAGTGTTCACAAGGTTTTTCTAAAATTTCCCGGCCTACTTTTTAAGGCCCTTTTAAAATCCCAGGTTTCATGTAGACATACATCCTGACCAATTTTCATAAAAAATTTAGGTTTTTTTCTAAGATTTTCTAAGATTTGACATAGTGACCTAGTTTTTGACCTAACATGACCCAATTTCAAAACTAATCCGAGATGTCATATAGGCAAACATCCTGGCTAAGTTTCATGAAGATTGGGCCAAAACTGTGGCTTCTAGAGTGTTCACAAGCAATTGCTAATGACGGCCGACGGACAAAAGGTGGTCACAAAAGCTCATCCTGAGTATAAGTGCTCACTGCTCAGGTGAGCTAAAAAGAAAGATACATTCGTCAAAATGGACAGAAGAATTTTGGCCCTTGGTGGAATAATGTAGCCGGCTTGCTATAGTGAGTAAGTATGTGAAGTATGTTTAATGAGAGAAGCTTTGATAAGTTTAAGAAGCTATGGCCATTGTTATGTTTTTCACTCTACATTTTTAAAGGGAGTTATGACAAACACTTCTGTAAAGTTCCATGAAAATCCAAACATAGATATGGAAGCTACAGAGAGGACATGACAATGTTGCCTATATATTCCAGACAATTTAAAACAACTCCCGTGACCTTGACCTTTCAGAGGTGCATACAGTTGATGCACTTGACACATCACTGTGTCGTAAAAAACACATTTGTTAAGTTTTACGAAAATCCAAACATAGATAAGGAAGTTATAGAGTGGTCATGACAATGAAGCCTATGAATACCGATAATAATTTCTAACAATTCCTGTAAGCATGACCTTTTAAGTGAGTATATGGTTGATGCTTGTGATACGCCTTTTGTTATGACAAACACTTCTTTAAATCAAATTATGTCCAGCGGTTTCATTGGAGATGTCATTTAAAACAAATTGTTGGCGACGCACGACTGATGCCAGACGAAGACGGATGCCAGACAGAGCATGATCCTAATAGCTCACCACAAGTCCTGCATGCTCAGGTGAGATAAAAATCCATCCATGCATAATGCAGTTTAAGCTCAATCACAATAAAATGTTCAGAATACCATCTGTTTTTTGATGCTATGATCAGCACAACTTATTTTTTATTACCTGAAGCTGTGTCAGATTTTTAGTCATTGAATGTGCACCCAACCTATAAGCATGGGGTCTCAATCAGCCATAGACATGTATGATACCACACCCAGTCACATTACACTTACACCTGTCACTGAGCCAACCAATCCTTGAATTACCCTTAATTATGCTGAATTCAAAGCAATAGAACTATGTTTGTTTGTAGGATATAAAGTCCTATCAACAATATTTCAGTCTTTTAGAGAGGATGTCAACTTGAGACAAATATAGAGCTACCACACTGGAGTATCACGCCATAGACATGTGGTATGATGCCATACCCAGTCACATTATCTTGACTCTGGGCCGAAAAGTCCTGCAACTACCCTTATATATGCTGAGCGCCAAGCTATAACAGGATCATTTTACAACTTTGGTATGTCACGGCAAGGGATTTAACCCATGACTACCGATTCTTGAGCCTATGCCCCAATCACTAGGCCACCAGCGACAGTAGATATTGATCTGGCTACACATATTTCTGACTTTGTGCAAAATGTGCGACCATTATAGTATAGCTCTCAAGTATATTTATGTGTTGTGCCAAAAGTGAGACCTTATTAGTATAGCTCTCCAGTATATTTATGTGTTGTGCCAAAAGTGAGGCCATTATAGTAAAGCTCTCCAGTATATTTATGTGTTGTGCCAAAAGTGAGACCATTATAGTATAGTTCTCCAGTATATTCATATATGTCCCTTGTTTTTTTTTGTTTTTGTTTTTTTGAAGAACATAATACATTATAATTTGTTCTCTGTCCTTTGAATATAGGGACAAATTTCTATTTGTAACAGCTTATTTATATACAGCGACTCCTCCCAATGAGAGCTTTGTGTTATCCTGATAATTACTGGTCTGGTGAGGTCAACATTCTGTGGCTCCCCAATAAAAAAAATCCCTTATTTTTTTCCCAATTTTATCAGCGATTTTCCAAAAATAAGGACTTAATTTCCCAAATGCCTTACTTTATTTTACAGCAAAAGGTTATGCATATGATTCCTCATCTGTTGAAGCAATAAACATTATTGATATTCTTGTAAAAATACACTTATATGTAGAAACCAAAATTTGAAATGCTTCACCGAAATTTGAAATGCCTCTAATAATAATATTCTGCTTAGATTTGACTATGCCTGTCCTGATCACTGAATTCTTTCTTTGTACACAGTAAAATCAAATAAATGAATGGAATGGCTGACTATTATGGGTGTGGTATTATTGATGATTTTATACTTAGTTTACAAACATTTAGAAGCCATCAATACTGAGCTGACAAAAGACTAGGGACTCAAGGCCTGCTTCCTTTGAGTTGCAGCTATATTTGTCCTGGCATTGAGCACTGCAGTTGTTGAGAGGTTATTAAATTTAGACTTATGAATGACTTGTGTACATTCTTGAGAACTTCACTGACAACTCAATTACTGGATGCTTTGATGAGGATCATCAACTAAGTAAAATATATAGGGTATCCCGGTGGGATTTGTCCGGGATCCATGTGGGATTCAATATTCCATATTCAATGTTCCGGGATCTCAGGCCACATCCAGGATCGGACCTATCTAGAATCCAAGTTTGTACACATCTGGGATCAGAATACCAGGCTGCATCCTGATCCCTTGTTTGTACTCATCCAGGATCCCAATTACTGTTAGCACCTTGTAAGTACATGAAATGTCTGATGAACAATGAACAGATGACAATAATTCTTCATAGACAATATTTCAATTTCAGAAAGACAATTGTTTAAATTGTTATATTTTTTAATATAGTTAAAGTAATTATTATCTTGACGTAAATCATCATCATAATGAAAAATTATAAGAGAAGGTGAAAGAGGGAGAAAGAGAGAGAGAGAGATGAGAGAGATTTAACAACATACAAATCATATATTAGGCCTCTTCCCAATTTCTAGGAAAAAAAATACCTGTCACTGCATATGTCAGCATGGGAGTTGTCAAGAAAGATGATAGCAATTTGTTCTCAGTAATATGAGTTTGGGGGCAAATTTAAAACTGGAGGTACATGGATGGAAGTCTGTTATGGCCATCAAATAACCCATATAATTGCTGCAACTGAGTGTTGCGAGTGTCAGCCCTGGAGCTTAAGAGATTTTGGAAAGAGATGCATTAAGCCACGATTTGCATTTAAATTATAACCGCAAGTAAAGTTTTAGAAAAATTGATTGATTGAAAAACAATCGATTTTCAAAGTTACATAAATTCATATGCAACAAAACAGAAAGAGAAAGGAGGAGAGAGATGAGGAAAGGCAGATAGATACATTTAAAAGTAAAAATAGGTTACTGTTTCGTTAACAAATAAGTAAATGTGTACTTATTGCTCCTTTGAAAAAGCAAGTTGCTGCATAAGTGTAGACGCTTTAAATATCTGTCTTTGTTTTTACCCCGATTACACTATAATTAATCACACGAATAAATTCACGCCAATAACGTCATCATCGTAATCAAAATCAATAATTATTTTGCATTCTAGATAAGTTCAGGTGATAACAATAATCAATTACCCAATGTTTCTGAAAAATAAAGAAGGTATCGAGGAAAAATGATATTTTTTCTCCGGTCGGACTGTTAAAATTCGATCGCAAATTTCTAACAACGGACAAGTCTTGATCAATCTTTTCCCTGTCGGGGCAAATTCCGATCAGAGATGTTGATTTTTAAATCGCTGTATCTTTTTAATTTATGGATGGATTTTCTTGAAGATACTATTTTTGGAAACTGGAAACTATGTTCTTTCAGAATATATATGGGTTAATAGTGTATAGGCATTAGTGTTGCTTAAAGTTTATGGAGAAAAAAAAACGATGTTCCATAAATTCACCGACGCGGGTTATTATAATGATGATTTATTAGGACGTAGGATAGGATATGGTTTCTTGGGAGTTGAACCCAGTCCTCTTGGTAGAACACCAAAAGGTAACACTAAACCAATAATCTGATATCCTTCATCCTTAGACTCAATTTGATTAAAATTAAAAAAGACCACCTGTTGTGATTGGTACAGAGGTTGATTAGATAAAATTTAAGGTGATTAAACCCCAACCCCCCGCACCCTTGTCTTCACGTGAGTAGGACAGGACAGGATTGTGCTGATTCCTATGTGTAGCAGTGTTTTAAAATGACAATGGAAAAAAAAAAGTATCTGATCAATAGTAGCATAAATCAACGTTTGGTATATTTGAATACATAATTATAAAGGATGATATCTGTTCATTTTTCTACAAATAGTTATATTTTCAATTCCCCACAACCTTATGGCCTTTATAAATTTACCAATTATGTTTAAATGGATACATTCCTGTAATGATTGTACATTTAATGAAGTAAATTCCTTTCTTATTTTTCTTATTGCCATCCAACATAAATCAAAAGATGTCCAAAGACAGTGCAAACCTCTTTTCTGAGTACTGGATAATGTAATATTAACTATTTATTTTTTATTTTTTCAGTGTTAATATAAACCACGGAACAAAGGACATTGAGCCAAGACTTTAAAAACTAAAGGTATTTAGAGTTACTTGCCCTTACGAGATGAGTTTCTTTGAATGAAAATAAAACTCAGTACACCAAGTATTGAGTGAATATGTTTAATTGTTAGGGAGAAGTGAGAAAAAATAATAATAAAAACTTAAAGGACACGGACGTCGATGTTAGGTCATGACGATAGCTCCACTTTTTGAATTATCATCTATTATTTGTCAAACTTTGATTGCCCATTACTGCAATATGATATATCAGATAAGGTAAAGCAAATGATGTCTTCTATTTATTATTATTGTAGGATAATAAAGAATTATTAAATTTCTATGATATAATGCACAATAACTCATTATTATGAGCAAAAGTCATTCTAGGAGTAGATGTTTTTTGAAAGTTTTTTTGCTGAAAGAAACCAGCTCAGTTTAATGAAAGGAAACCAGCTCAGTTTAATGTAAGGAATCAGCTCAGTTTAATGTAAGGAAACCAGCTCAAGTTTAATATTTTATAGTGCTTTCAATATGGTTTTAGATGAATGTTTTTATCATTTTATCATCACTTGAATTCTATTGTTTTCGAATTTCTTTGCGATGTAGTTTGAAATAGTTTGTAAACTTCTTAAATAGTGTTACAATCTTGTCATACACCTCTTTAAAAGTGAACTTAGAGACTTAAATGTTTATCATATAGTTTTTGTAGATCGTCCCCTACAGTTCAGCCTGAGGACACAAAGTCCTCAGTTGACGTGTGTCGCCACGAGGAGGCACTGTATAGGGCTTGACCATGGAGAGGCTATATACTGGCAGGGGAGACTGATGTTCCTTTTTCGCCAGAAACTGGCTAGGCAGTGGTGGATGCTAAAGCACACCACACCAGACGCGTCACATGGCCCATTTTGACACACACACAATAGCTAGAAACTGGGGGATGTTATCAATCGAAATTGATATCTGTGAACCCCAAACACAGAGAACTCTTAAATTTTATTTCTGAAGTATTGTGTGTCACTTTTTACGACATTGACAGGTCTATGAATAAGCTGAAGAGGAAACAAAATATATATTAATATGAGACAACAACAAGTTCATAAAAATATAACTACACTTAAACAAATTTTGCCCGACTTCATAAGTAGTAAGAAATAGGGGATGAGCTGGACTATTTCAGTAACTACACATGAAGACCCCAAACATATAAGAATATAACTACACATAAACAAATTTTGCCCGACTTCATAAGTAGTAAGAAAAGGGGATGAGCTGGACTATTTCAGTACTACAATGAAGACCCCAAACATATAAGAATATAACTACACATAAACAAATTTTGCCCGACTTCATAAGTAGTAAGAAATATGGGATGAGCTGGACTATTTCAGTAACTACACATGAAGACCCCAAACATATAAGAATATAACTACACATAAACAAATTTTGCCCGACTTCATAAGTAGTAAGAAATAGGGGATGAGCTGGACTATTTCAGTAACTACACATGAAGACCCCAAACATATAAGAATATAACTACACTTAAACAAATTTTGCCCGACTTCATAAGTAGTAAGAAATAGGGGATGAGCTGGATTATTCAGTAACTACACATGAAGACCCCAAACATATAAGAATATAACTATACTTAAACAATTTTTGCCCGACTTCATAAGTACTAAGAAATAGGAGATGAGCTGGACTATTTCAGTAACTACATTTTAGGACCCCAAACATATAATAAAGCTACACTTAAACAAATTTTGCCCGACTTCATAAGTAGTAAGAAATAGGGGATGAGCTGGACTATTTCAGTAACTACACATGTAGACCCCAAACATATAAGAATATAACTACACATAAACAAATTTTGCCCGACTTCATAAGTAGTAAGAAATAGGGGATGAGCTGGACTATTTCAGTAACTACAAATGAAGACCCCAAACATATAAGAATATAACTACACATAAACAAATTTTGCTCGACTTCATAAGTAGTAAGAAATAGGGGATGAGCTGGACTATTTCAGTAACTACACATGAAGACCCCAAACATATTAGAATATAACTACACTTAAACAAATTTTGCCCGACTTCATAAGTAGTAAGAAATAGGGGATGACTGGACTATTTCAGTAACTAATGAAGACCCCAAACATATGAATATAATTACACTTAAACAAATTTTGCCCGACTTCATAAGTAGTAAGAAATAGGGGATGAACTGGACTATTTCAGTAACTACACATGAAGACCGCAACCATATTAGAATATAATACACTAAACAAATTTTCCCGACTTCATAAGTAGTAAGAAAAGGGGATGACTGGACTATTTCAGTAACTACATGAAGACCCCAAAATATGAATATAATACACTAAACAAATTTTCCCGACTTCATAAGTAGTAAGAAATAGGGGAAAGACCCAAATATGAATATAATAACTAAACAAATTTTCCGACTTCATAAGTAGTAAGAAATAGGGGATGAGCTGGACTATTTCAGTAACTACACATGAAGACCCCAAACATATGAATATAATTACACTTAAACAAATTTTGCCCGACTTCATAAGTAGTAAGAAATTGGGGGATGAGCTGGACTATTTCAGTAACTACACATGAAGACCCCAAACATATAAGAATATAACTACACTTAACAAATTTTGCCCGACTTCATAAGTAGTAAGAAATAGGGGATGAGCTGGACTATTTCAGTAACTACATGAAGACCCCAAACATATAAGAATATAACTACACTTAACAAATTTTGCCCGACTTCATAAGTAGTAAGAAATAGGGGATGAGCTGGACTATTTCAGTAACTACACATGAAGACCCCAAACATATAAGAATATAACTACACATAAACAAATTTTGCCCGACTTCATAAGTAGTAAGAAATAGGGGATGAGCTGGACTATTTCAGTAACTACACATGAAGACTTTAACTATCTATGAAGACCCCAAACATATAAGAATATAACTAACATAAAAAATTTTGCCCGACTTCATAATAGTAAGAAATAGGGGATGAGCTGGACTATTTCAGTAACTACACATGAAGACCCAAACATATAAGAATATAACTACACTTAAACAAATTTTGCCCGACTTCATAAGTAGTAAGAAATAGGGGATGAGCTGACTATTTCAGTAACTATCTATGAAGACCCCAAACATATAAGAATATAACTACACATAAACAAATTTTCCCGACTTCATAAGTAGTAAGAATAGGGGATGAGCTGGACTATTTCAGTAACTACACATGAAGACCCCAAACATATAGAATATAATACACATAAACAAATTTTGCCCGACTTCATAAGTAGTAAGAATAGGGGATGACTGGACTATTTCAGTAACTATCTAGAAGACCCAAACATATAGAATATAACTACACATAAACAAATTTTCCGACTTCATAAGTAGTAAGAAATAGGGGATGAGCTGGACTATTTCAGTAACTACACATGAAGACCCCAAACATATTAGAATATAACTACACTTAAACAAATTTTCCAACTTCATAAGTAGTAAGAAATAGGGGATGAGCTGCACTATTTCAGTAACTACATGAAGACCCCAAACATATAGAATATAATACACTAAACAAATTTTGCCCGACTTCATAAGTAGTAAGAAATAGGGGATGACTGGACTATTTCAGTAACTACACATGAAGACCCCAAACATATTGGAATATAATTACACTTAAACAAATTTTGCCCGACTTCATAAGTAGTAAGAAATAGGGGATGAATGGACTATTTCAGTACTACACATGAAGACCCCAAACATATTAGAATATAATACACTAAACAAATTTTGCCTGACTTCATAAGTAGTAAGAAATAGGGGATGAGCTGGACTATTTCAGTAACTAACATGAAGACCCAAACATATTGAATATAATACACTTAAACAAATTTTGCCCGACTTCATAAGTAGTAAGAAATAGGGGATGAACTGGCTATTTCAGTAACACATGAAGACCCCAACATATAAGAATATAACTACACTTAACAAATTTTGCCCGACTTCATAAGTAGTAAGAAATAGGGGATGAGCTGGACTATTTCAGTAACTACACATGAAGACCCCAAACATATTAGAATATAACTACACATAAACAAATTTTGCCTGACTTCATAAGTAGTAAGAAATAGGGGATGAGCTGGACTATTTCAGTAACTACACATGAAGACCCCAAACATATTGGAATATAATTACACTTAAACAAATTTTGCCCGACTTCATAAGTAGTAAGAAATAGGGGATGAACTGGACTATTTCTGTAACTACACATGAAGACCGCAAACATATTAGAATATAACTACACATAAACAAATTTTGCCCGACTTCATAAGTAGTAAGAAATAGGGGATGAGCTGGACTATTTCAGTAAAAAATTGAATATAATTACACTTAAACAAATTTTCCCGACTTCATAAGTAGTAAGAAATAGGGGATGAGCTGGACTATTAAAGGGGATGAGCTGGACTATTTCAGTAACTACACATGATTTCAGTAACTACACATGAAGACCCAAACATATAAGAATATAACTACACTTAAACAAATTTTGCCCGACTTCATAAGTAGTAAGAAATAGGGGATGAGCTGCACTATTTCAGTAACTACACATGAAGACCCCAAACATATAAGAATATAACTACACATAAACAAATTTTGCCCGACTTCATAAGTGTAAGAAATAGGGGATGAACTGGACTATTTCAGTAACTACACATGAAGACCCCAAACATATTAGAATATAATTACACTTAAACAAATTTTGCCCGACTTCATAAGTAGTAAGAAATAGGGGATGAACTGGACTATTTCAGTAACTACACATGAAGACCGCAAACATATTAGAATATAACTACACATAAACAAATTTTGCCCGACTTCATAAGTAGTAAGAAATAGGGGATGAGCTGGTCTATTTCAGTAACTACACATGAAGACCCCAACATATATTGGAATATAATTACACTTAAACAAATTTTGCCCGACTTCATAAGTAGTAAGAAATAGGGGATGAACTGGACTATTTCAGTAACTATCTATGAAGACCCCAAACATATAAGAATATAACTACACATAAACAAATTTTGCCCGACTTCATAAGTAGTAAGAAATAGGGGATGAGCTGGACTATTTCAGTAACTACACATGAAGACCCCAAACATATAAGAATATAAAAATTTTGCCCGACTTCATAAGTAGTAAGAAATAGGGGATGAGCTGGACTATTTCAGTAACTACACATGAAGACCCCAAACATATAAGAATATAACTACACATAAACAAATTTTGCCCGACTTCATAAGTAGTAAGAAATAGGGGATGAGCTGGACTATTTCAGTAACTACACATGAAGACCCCAAACATATAAGAATATAACTACACATAAACAAATTTTGCCCGACTTCATAAGTAGTAAGAAATAGGGGATGAGCTGGACTATTTCAGTAACTACACATGAAGACCCCAAACATATAAGAATATAACTACACATAAACAAATTTTGCCCGACTTCATAAGTAGTAAGAAATAGGGGATGAGCTGGACTATTTCAGTAACTACACATGAAGACCCCAAACATATAAGAATATAACTACACATAAACAAATTTTGCCCGACTTCATAAGTAGTAAGAAATAGGGGATGAGCTGGACTATTTCAGTAACTACACATGAAGACCCCAAACATATAAGAATATAACTACACATAAACAAATTTTGCCCGACTTCATAAGTAGTAAGAAATAGGGGATGAGCTGGACTATTTCAGTAACTACACATGAAGACCCCAAACATATAAGAATATAACTACACTTAAACAAATTTTGCCCGACTTCATAAGTAGTAAGAAATAGGGGATGAGCTGGACTATTTCAGTAACTACACATGAAGACCCCAAACATATAAGAATATAACTACACTAAACAAATTTTGCCCGACTTCATAAGTAGTAAGAAATAGGGGATGAGCTGGACTATTTCAGTAACTACACATGAAGACCCCAAACATATAAGAATATAACTACACATAAACAAATTTTGCCCGACTTCATAAGTAGTAAGAAATAGGGGATGAGCTGGACTATTTCAGTAACTACACATGAAGACCCCAAACATATAAGAATATAACTACACATAAACAAATTTTGCCCGACTTCATAAGTAGTAAGAAATAGGGGATGAGCTGGACTATTTCAGTAACTACACATGACGACCCCAAACATATAAGAATATAACTACACATAAACAAATTTTGCCCGACTTCATAAGTAGTAAGTAATAGGGGATGAGCTGGTCTATTTCAGTAACTATCATGAAGACCAAACATATAGAATATAACTACACTAAACAAATTTGCCGACTTCATAAGTATAAGAATAGGTGAGCTGGTCTATTCAGTAACTACACATGAAGACCAAACATATAAATACTACACTTAAACAAATTTTGCCCGACTTCATAAGTAGTAAGAAATAGGGGATGAGCTGGACTATTTCAGTAACTACACATGAAGACCCCAAACATATTGGAATATAATTACACTTAAACAAATTTTGCCCGACTTCATAAGTAGTAAGAAATAGGGGATGAGCTGGACTATTTCAGTAACTACACATGAAGACCCCAAACATATTGGAATATAATTACACTTAAACAAATTTTGCCCAACTTCATAAGTAGTAAGAAATAGGGGATGAACTGGACTATTTCAGTAACTACACATGAAGACCGCAAACATATTAGAATATAACTACACATAAACAAATTTTGCCCGACTTCATAAGTAGTAAGAAATAGGGGATGAGCTGGACTATTTCATTCACTACAAATGAAGACCCAAAAATATAATAATACAATTACACTTGACATACTTCTTTATTTTTGCTGAAGAGACAGCATCGGAAGAGACAGTAGTCGGATACAAGGGAGTCCGGGTGCGATACCCTAGCTCTTAGCGAATAGACCCCTTGGTTCTTTTACGTGCCCGGTGTATAGCACCGATACACGGATGAAATGTTTCTCGGTAGAACCAGTACTGAGGTCTCCGAGTTCCCAAAGCAGACCCATTTTGCCGATTGCCAGCAAAGGTTGCATCTGGTACCAATTTGTGTGCCACACTTTCATCTGTACCATTCTGGTAGTAGTGCATGGTATCATCTTCAAACCAATCAAGCTGATTTGAACGGCATTTGTGTAGTTGAACCAACTGGCAGATCCTCAACCAACTGTGAATAGAGATGTAAAATTAAAAAGTTCTGATGATCTTTAAAGCCGCTTGTTCACAAAAAATCATTAGCTAAGCATTAGTTTTTTAAACTATTTGTATGTATTACGTTTATCAATACCCATTTACAGAGACATGGTCCCATATTGCAACATTCTGTGATTGTAAAAAAGGGCTGTCAGGGAACAGCACAGTCGACTCCTCTAACGCCTTGACTGCATTATTGTATCCTTAACATTATCTGCATGTTCATCTTCTTTTCGACTTCAACATAATCATAGTATTATAATATTTTCCCCGTATAGTGCTGCAAATGCCAACAAGACCTGTCAGAGGACAGCACGCTCGACTATTCAAAATGTTGGTAAATCAAATGAAATATATTTCAATTCTTGTCTTTCACATACCCTGTATATAATAATAGTCAAAAATGATAAATCTTGATAGGCTATTTTTATTATTTTATTTTGATACTTTAAAATAATCCTGCCCCATGAAGTTAGGCACTTATAATATTTCTTGTAAAATGTGTTTCAAAAAGCAAAACATGCCTATGGATGGAATAAATAGTTTATTCTCTGTTTGAATTACCTGTCTTTGATAGTATCTTCATGCAAAATTGACCTATTTTCATGTTGTAAAAGACCAAAAATTTGCATTAAAACCAAATAAGAGTTGTTAACTTGATTATACTGGATGGATGGAAAATTTTGTGTGAAGTATTAATCAGTTACATACAGTGGTTACTGAGATATAGCTTTAGTAGTTATGGAGAAAAACTGGCCTAAACATAAAACCATGAAAATTTCTAAAAAGCTCATTATTTTTGCAAAGAGCAAGATACAGTTATGGCAGTCTTAAGTCAACTAATTGTGCTGAATAAATGTTCCAAGTTTCCAAACATTAGTTATGATACTTCATGTGTAAGGGTTGATCTAAAAATTATACTTAACCAGGATGAATGCCAACTCTGACACCGCAATATTAATGAAAACAGTTAAAAAATTAGGTGAGCTTATAATGATATGCAGCAGTGTTCGAAGTAGTTAAAGAAGAGGAAGATGATGATAGGGAATAGTTGTATCAGTAGTGGAACTAGTAGTCGTTGAAATTAGAAGAATAAGATGATGGTATGAAACAGTAGTTATGAAACAGCAGTAGTAGTAGTAATAAGAGTAGAGTACTTACCTGGTCACATCTCCATGGACAAGAATCAAACCAACGTCTGCTTTTCATGAAGTGCTCGACCCAAAATATCAATCTCTCTGAGGCTCAAGGTTGAAGGCTTGTTGCTGACTTTTTAGACACGTTTCCTGGTGACAGAATTGATGCTGCAGGAGACCTATGAAGCCAAATGCTTTTGTCAATCCCTGAATTGAAAAAAAATAATTATATATATATATAATCATATTTCAATATTCATTACTTCAACACTCAATCATCAACATATATAGTGGTCAAAGAATGAACTTAAACCACCAGTATAAATTAAGAACAGCCTGTAGCCCGACAGCTGATCAGGTTTTACATCAGTCGTTTAAGTTCTCATGATCACTCGTCTCAGCTTATCAAAGGTAAAATATAAGTGTTTTGTATAAAACCAAATCAGTTTGAACAATAAAATAAATGCTTGACTTAAAATTTATATAATGTGTATACAAATACTACAAACAGACATACAAAAAATACAAAGAAGCCAACCCCTTACATGATCTAAACTTAAGAAGTTCACTGAGTGATGCAATGGAATTTAGGTAAGTAAATATATTTCATTAATTTTGCTTTCGGTTTGATCTGGTTTTGCAATCGTGTGAAGGTGACTGAATGATAAAAAATCATCATCATTACCAACAACATCTACAAACTGTCTGTAGTTGCCGTGGTCTAGTCCGCTGATCCAGTATTAGTCCAAGGTATATGTTGTGTTTGGCTTTAATGTCCCACTGACAGTATTTCAGTCATTTGGAGACTATGTCAACTTGAGGCATATAGGGTGTTGCCACACTGCAGTATAACGCCGTAGACATGTGGCATGATAACATACCCATTCACATTATCCTGCCATCGGACCAACCAGTCCTGGAACTACCCTTATATGCTTAGCGACAAGCAAGGGAGCTATACCAATACCATTGTCCCTGACATTGGTATGTCGTCATCATCATCATCACCAATAACAACAGCATTCTACAAACTGTAGTTGCCGTCGTCCAGTCTGCGGATCAAGTACAGGTCCAACCCAAGAAAAGTTGAGAGTGGAGCGGGAAACAACAATTTTGATTCCGTCCTATCTAAGGGATAAAGTATAGTTTTGTAATTTTCAAAGTAGGCAGTGGTTGTTAAGCGAATGGTCCACTACATGTGAGAAATTTGAAATCAGTTGAAATCTTCAAGAAAACTCTTAAAACATTACATTTCACGGATTTTGAGGGGTTTTTTTTTATGTGTATGTTGTTTTATGCAGTGGACAGGTCCACTTGATTCATATAGTTGTATAGTTTACCTAGTCACCTCTCCAATGCTTGCCATGGACAAGAAGCAACCAACGTCTCCATTGCATGAAGTGCTCAAACCAAAAGATCTCTCTGAGACTCAATGATGAGGATTGTTCTCAGACTTTGTACACTGCTTTCTGATGACAGAATGGGTGCTGCATGAGATATATGACATCAACTGTTTTTGCCAATCCCTGAAATAAAAATGATATCAATAATAGTTATATTTCAATATTCATAATTTCAACACTCAGTCATATTAAAGTGATGAAAAGAAAGGGCCTAAACCACCAGAATAATTTCGGAACAGTCTGTAACTTGCAAACTGATCAGGTTTTAAATCAGTTGCTGAAACTGTCACTATCATTCGTCTCAGCTTATAAAAGGTAAAATGAAAGTGTGTTGTACCAAAACAAAACAGTTTCAATAGAATAAATGGCTGATTTACGATATAAAATGTACATACAAATACAGTCGAGACTGTCATATGTGACCTTCAATGGGACTTTCAATAAAAAGTCACATATGACAGGGAGTCTTTAAAAACAGTCTCAAAAATTTAAACAATTTTTTATTGAAATGGAGTTCTTTACATTGCTGAATGAGCTAAAAAAAAAAAAGATATACATGTAGCTCTATCAGGCCTCGACAAATCCGCTCGCCCGCTCGCATTGGCGAGTGAAAGTTTGGGTCTGGCGAGAAAAAAATAATGAAACTCGCCCGAAAGGGCGAGTAAGATTCTCCAGTTGGTGATCCAAATGCTGGTTACTTTTCTTGAACGAAGATATTTGATAAAACAATCAAAATGCGAACTGCATTTCAATCGTAATACCTGTCAAACGAAAACTGGAAATCGACTTCGTATTATTGTGGCTATGTCTAAAAACTATACCGAATGCGTTATTATAAAACATTACCGAATGCTGTTGTCGTGACGGGAGCGGAGGGGTGTAATCGATTAAATCATGCGCTGTGACCGAGTGCATGAGAAATCGAAGAAAATATTTTATATGGTTCATTTATGGAAGGCTGTTCCAATTTTTACAGTAAATTTTAGTCCTTACCTACAAAAGCAACGCATATGCATTCATCTTGACCATTTTTGTCTGTTTTAATGCAGGGCGAGTAAATTTTGTGCAGGGCGAGTAAATTTCTAGGGTCACTCGCCCTGCCCTGAATGACACTAGAAAAATTCTTCGAGGCCTATCTATGTTTAATACATTGATATACTAAATCTATTACACGTATAAATTCATTTATACAAATTATTTTCTGTTTATTGCAAATTTTTTACCTATATTTTGTTTCTGAAGGAGGGGGTGCGCACAAAAATATTTTTTTTTTCCGTATTTTCCCGAACTTTACCCCACCCACTAGGAGAAGCCGTAAAATAGTCTAGGGTAGGGTACACAATATAAATTTCATGCGTAAATTTGATATTAAAACTTGATCGTACATATTAGCATGTAAGTTAATGTCTATTTGTGATTTCTATCATGGTTTTGTGCACAATAAATGCTTATGAGATCATTGTTCTCTTTTTCCAGGGATGCGTGTATACTAATCTCTACTGAGATCCCCTTTCCGGTATCACCTGCCAGTAATACCCGAAAGGGGAGTTTGTGCAGTATATATAGATAGATAGATAGATAGGTTAATTTTTTCGTATTGGCCTCCGCTGGTAATCTCTACTGAAATCAGCTCCGGTTATTTTTTCTCGTTTCGGCCGTTCAAATCGATTGTTTTAGGATGCACACCTTAAAATCCACTCATGTCTAGTAAGGAGACATATTTTTCTTTCCATTTCATTCAACATCATTGCCTTAGCTTACCGATTTCATCAGTTTTACAGCTACAGACTCACGAAACCTCCAAACTCGCCGTTTAAACCGCCATATTGTTTACATGCGATGGTTATCACGTGACTAATCCGTGATTTGATAACTACAGTTAGGTTCAACTCGCGGGTTATGCGATACAGAGCGGGGTATTTCACATAAACTTTCATACAGCAAAATTTCTTTGACTTCGCCAGGGCCGACTTATTGGCAAAGAGTACTTACCTTTTGCTGTTGAACAGTCCTAACTGAACGGAGCTGTAGTTTAAACTGTTTCGCCACTGGTCACGTGATCAATATTTAGGGACGGTCTAAAACGCTGAACGGATTTCGCTGATAACAAAGACATATAGGAAAACGCTGAAAAGGGTGCGAAAAACGCTGATAACATAGGTAAAGAAGGATTTATCGGACCGGGTAGACTTGGCTGAAGATGAAGTACAGACTGTTTTAATAAATAATATATTAAAGTATTTGATTGTTTTTGTTTATTTATTTGATAATTTTTGTCGTAGTATGAAGAAAAAAAAAAAATTTAATATCGTTGACAGGGGATTGAAAAATGCTGAAGATATAGCCAAACTAAAATAGAATTGTAAGAGATTAATAAATGATTTTGAATTTGAAGATAAGTATATAATGAGTTTTATACGGGTTTTTGTTCAAATTCATCCATAAGATTCATGTTTTATACGAAAATATATTGGAGAATAAAATACAAAGATCACAGAATGTATTTACGATTAATTTTTATTGATATATGATAAGTCACAACAGACCATGTTATCCAAACATTGCGGTAAGTTACAAATACAATAATTATGAATAATGATTTCTTTGACAGTTTTTTTTTTGTAAACTTATTTTTTGGCAGTCAAGGGGAATTCAGACATTTCTTTTTTTTTCAAAACACTGGAGTAAATGAGATCGTAATTTAGTTGTATCAAAAATTAAATCAAAACAAGTTTGTTTTTTCTGAATCAGAACGATGTAATAAAAGCTATAGCATACAAACCACAATCAATACTATTAATTTGTTTCATTATATTCGGAATTTTTATACATATTAATTCTTTATTTTTTTCGTAAATTTGCGAAAGTTGAATTTTAAGTCCATTCGGTATAATTTTATCGTCACTTCTCTCTGTATTTAAACTATCTAAAAGAAAAATGTTGTTATTGTGATAAATAGAAGACACCCAATGGTCGCTATGAGTATGGTGTATTTGACAGGCTGGAGAAGATACAGTTTTTTTGTTTTTTTTCAGTTGTCCACCGTTGTTCGTCATCATTAAAGAAAGGTACTAATTCAGTTAGCTGAAGTCCACTTATTTTTGAATCAAATTTCTTTTTTAATAATTTATTCACAGCTTCCATATGAAAAGAGTTTAATTTTCTGTTTTCAATTAAATCATCCTTATCTTGGTAACCTAACTCTAGTTCGCTTATCCATATATCATTATTTTCATAACAAGAGGGCCATGATGGCCCTGAATCGCTCACCTGATTATAAATGAGCAACATATGTTGGATTTTTCATATTGACCTACTTTTTGACATAACATGACCCACTTTCGAGCTTGACCAAGATTTATGGAAACAGACATTCCGACCAAGATTCATAAAGATTGGGCCAAAAATGTGGCCTCTAGAGTGTTAACAAGGTTTTTCTAAGATTTGACCTCATGACCTACTTTTTGACCCCACATGACCCAAATTCAAACTTGTCCAAGATTTTATGGAAACAAACATTCCGACCAAGATTCATAAAGATCGGGCCAAAAATGTGGCCTATAGAGTGTTAACAATGCTTTTCTAAGATTTGACCTCATGACCTACTTTTTGACCCCACATGACCCAAATTCAAACTTGTCCAAGATTTTATGGAAACAACCGTTCTGACCAAGTTTCATGAAGATTTGGCCAAAAATGTGGCCTCTAGAGTGTTAACAATGTTTTTCTAAGATTTGACCTCATGACCTACTTTTTGACCCCACATGACCCAAATTCGAACTTGTCCAAGATTTTATGGAAACAACCGTTCTGACCAAGTTTCATGAAGATTTGGCCAAAAATGTGGCCTCTAGAGTGTTAACAAGGTTTTACTAAGATTTGACCTTGTGACCTACTTTTTGACCCCAAATGACCCTCCTGACCTAATGGTCCGATATCAGCCAAAATCAAACTTGGCTGAGATTTTTTGGTTATAAACAATGTCATTAAGTTTGAATGCAATTGCTAAAGAAATGAAGATGTTAGAGTGCAAACAATGTGAAATCTGGCTTTTTTGAATTTTAAAAGGGGCATAACTCCTTACAAAATGATTTAAACTATGAGGTTAGCGGTTTGGTGTTTTCCGTCACCGTATTTCATGAAATCGGCAAGCTAAGACAATGATGTTGAATGAAATGGAAAGAAAAATATGTCTCCTTACTAGACATGCGTGGATTTTTAGGTGTGCATCCTAAAACAATCGATTTGAACGGCCGAAACGAGTTAGGGGTATCGGTGTAAATTTCCCGAAGCTTTTATATATGGCCTGGGTACTGCGGTCCTACTAAATAACGCCATCCAGGATTATGTGGTCCTACTAAATAACGCCATCCAGGATTATGCGCCATCCATGCGCCATCCAGGGTTCTATGGCGCCACCCGTTTTATTACCGTACAGGAAGCTTTATGAACAATGTAAACTGGTAATTTGCAATGGAAATAGCAGCAGCAACAGTATGTTATGTTATGTGCTCTGTTTTAATTGAAAGAATATACTAGACATTAACAAGAATAATCAGAACAATAATAAATTAAAAATTGGTACATTCAGGAGTTGATCAGAAAGAACACAGAAATGGCCTAGTTTTCATTTTTTTTCTTCTTTTTGTTGCCATGCCAACCAGAGTTCTACATGGATCAAGTTTATTTTAGCAACTTTTGTGAAGGTTGACCCAAGGTGTTGATTCCAGTCATAATTGAACTTGGCCAAGGTATTATGGTTTTAAACAATGACAAAAAGTTTGAATGCAATTGCTAAAGAAATGAAGATGCTAGAGTGCAAACAATGTGAAATCTGGCTTTTTGAATTTTAAAAGGGGCATAACTCCTGACCTAATGGTACAATATCAGCCATAATCGAACTTGGCCGTGATTTTATGGTTATAACCATTGATATAAAGTTTGAAGATAATTGCTCATGAAATGAAGATGCTAGAGTGCAAACAATGTGAAATCTGTCTTTTTTGAATTTTAAAAGGGGCATAACTCCTGACCTAATGTTCCGATATCAGCCATAATCGAACTTGGCCGAGATTTTATGGTTATAAACATTGTTTTAAAGTTTGAAGATAATTGCTCATAAAATGAAGATGCTAGAGTGCAAACGAACAAATTGTGGACGACAGACATTCATCGATCCTAAAAGCTCATCCTGAGCAAACGTGCTCAGGTGAGCTAAAAAAAACAATCAGATGCATCGTTTCATTGTACTCTAAACATAAGCCTCACTGAATTATACAGACATGCACACTAGTGATTTTTCGTTGAAAAAACGGTGTCAGCCACTTGAAAACAATGTAAGATTATGAATAAATGATTTAGTTTCACCATACAATAGAAAAATATATTTTTTGTTTATGTTAAATTAAAAAAGACCACATTTTTAATCTCGGAGGCCAATACGAAAAAAAAATAACCGGAGAGGATCTCATTAGAGATTACTCGAGGATATATTCTTAGTCAAATCCAATGATGGCATCTGTGAACGAGCTGCTTTAAAATAGTGTCTGGTGACTACACTACTGACTGGAAATAATGGCAATGTATTGGTGCAAGAAATAGTAATGCATCGTGCATCGATTCAATGAAGGACTTACTGTATAGTTAGTATAGCTAGATACCGAAAATAGCCTATTTTTGCGAAAATAGCTAACAGTGACGAAAATAGCCTCGTATATTAAGAAAAATTGTCAAAACTATTATGAAAGAACAGATTGTGTAAAATGTATAAAAAATTGAATATATAAATTGTTTTTTGAATCTGGAGTTTATACACAGTAGCGTAATTTCGATTTTTCATATGAGGCCCTATTTTCGTTGTACCCTTATACTAGTTAAAGGTCTATATCGATATACCGTAAATTTTACATGTTTATGCATAAAATACAGTAGCAACACTTACTTTATTATTCATTCATTTCTTAGATTGTTCATTACCAGTAATCTTGTTATTTTACCTTAATCATACATTCACTGTTATTTGATATTTGATATATCTTGTGTAATAAATTTGACTATTTTCGTGGGCTTTTTTAACAAATAGGGAACACGTCTCCTTCTCTGAATAATATGATAGGGGTTTAAGTGAATATCAACATCGATATTATTACATATTTATAACAATGAGTCTTTAAAACTTTTTTTTTAAATAAAGTAAAATAGCAATAATATATAGCAATAATAAAGTTTTGCCCTATTTTCGCAACAAGTTCCTCTAATTTTCGAGAGCGGTTATTTTCTTAGTATTCTCACATTGGTAGTAAACTAAATTATTTCTTGCATATCATGGGTCCAAAAATATCTTTATATGTTATTTAATCATATCAACCAAAATAAACTTTAATATAGTGAATTTTCAGTTTTGCATTGTTTTGGGGCTATTTTCGTAAGTCGGTTGCTATTTTCGTGAGCGGTTATCGTCTTGGTATATTTTGGTAATTAACTACATCAACTCAGGGAAATATTGGTCCCCCAAAGTTTTTTTTTTTATGGTTGACTACCAGTTTTCGGCGTATAACAAGTTTTCGGGGTATTTTACCTTTACATCATTTGCGCGTGAGAACGTTTTATGACGAGTTGTTTTCGCTGTCCCATATGATCAAAACAAATGTCAGCCATGCTCTAATATTCAAATTCAGACATCATGTGACTTCTTGTGTAACTTCTGGACAATGTTTAAGATGCACGTCCATTTCATTAAAATCTTGAATTCGTATTTGGATAGCTATTTTGTAGATCAAACTCATCTGAATTATTTAAATTGACATATTTTCAAACAAAAATCCATATATAGTTTTTATTTAAGTTAATACAACTTACAGGTTTAGTATTTTGCGCTGACAGCAAACAAAATGTTATCAATTACCCGGATAATAAGTCACATGATGGCTTAATTTGAATATAAAAATGGCGGATATTTGCTATGAATTTTAAGGGGTTGGAAAATAGCTTGTGCGAGAGGCTTTTTGGGGTGTGTAAAGTATATGTTTTGTGATGAATATATGTAGAAATGTTTCAGTTATCCATATGTGTCATCAATGGTAATTGCCATTAAGTTTAAAATGAAAAAAATGATCGTCGAACGGGGTGGATGTAAGGTCAGCAGTTTTCCCGGATAAAGTTGCAATTTTTTCCCACAGTGGATGCCAATCAGAAAAAAAAATAATCAGATCAGCATCTCAGACAAAATAAAGGCTCTATAAATATCAAATAATATCAGCATTAACTCCCTGAAATGGAATTTTGATGCAAATTTAACTAACAGAGTATGTTGAGCTTAATTTGAAAATACCCCGAAAACTTGTTAGGCATAGAGTCGATCCGGCTAATTCCGTACGGTCGGCTAATTCCGTACATGTCAAGAGAATCCTCAATAAAACGTGTAGAAACTATCCTGTGTTGTTGTCTATGTGTATTTCGTGTAAAGTAATAAAACAGGTATACAAATCCAATACATCTATAAATAGACACATCTGTTGACGCTCGATATTTTGATTGGTTGACGCTCTGTAACGCGGATAGTTTGAAACTACAAGAGTCCTGTAGAGAATTGTTGGAATCGGGCATTCTACCAAGAGGTAGAGTTATACAGGTTTATGTATCATTTTTATTCGAAAAAAAAAATGAAATGGTTATTAAATGTTCTTGTTTGATTTTAAACAAACTTTTTTTAATTTGATTTTGGTACAAAACTATACGTAAAGAAAATTATGAATAAAAATACAAGTGTACGATATTACACGACATACGTTTTTAAACCCTTTGTTTATCATGGGTAATTCCGTACGCTTTCATTCTTGTTTTCTCGTCAAACATATTTGCTATTAATATATGTATCAAGCAAATCTTTTTCATTTAAATGCTTTTTTAAACTATATAATAATTTTGTAGTTCTTGCTGATAAATAAAATATGCCATTTTTCGTTATAGATCAGGCATTGGGAAGCCTTGTTCAAGATTCAAGGCATAAAGTTCTAGGCTCGATCCAGATTTAGATCTGTTCTTGATCCACTTGAAATCAAGATCTTGCGCTTATATGGTATGTCTACTAAAATTGAAATTATACAAAATATTTTAGTAGACTAGTTTTGGTATATATATTCTGACATCATTTTTGAAATGAATGTTGAGATAATATCAAAACACAGGCCTAAATGCGGACCCGTGAGTTAAAATGGTTGGTCGTGGTGTAAAGGTGGAATGTGGATGGTGCCGATGCATTACACACAAGCGACTAGATATCGGATTTTTTTCTGAATTATTGAATGTATCTTCTATTATAATTCATCGAATGCAAAATAATTCGTTTCCATTCATAAGTTGTCCATATATTAATTATGATGAATAAGTGTGCAAAGTATCGTATAGATCTGATTAACGGTCCCTGAGAAATCAAATTAAATGCAAAGGTAAACCTCAGGTGTGACGGACGGACGGGCGGATTTTTTTCTGAATTATTGAATGTATCTTCTATTATAATTCATCGATTGCACACGGAAGACGACGGACAAACAGACCAAATCAGACCAAATTCAAAGTTGGTGGGGAATAAAAAAACAACAATTTTCAAAGGTTTATTATAGTAAAATCCAACAAAGCCGCTTGGATTGGTTGAAAACTAAATTTATTTATCAGAAACATTGAACAATGAACTAATATATTTATTTTAAATATTTTAAAATCCATCCTAGAATCACATGACAAAGTTATGAAGCGGAAACGCAATCCCGACAAATGTAGTCTACTGACTATATAAAACATTTTTTTTTTTCAAATGAAAAGATAATATAAAATGATATAAAAAACAGGGATCTATCTCTAGCTTTTCTTACGTAAAACGGGATATTAGTTATAAATAGAGTAGGTGCCTATGTATACAAAAATGCTTGTTTAATGTCTATTAAATTGGTACAATATATATTTTGATACCCCAACAATACATGTGTTCCATTTTCACAGATGAAGAAAGTAATTATTGAGTCGGTGTACGCTGTGGGAATGCATCATTACGGCAGTCGATCACTGCAAGTTGGATGTGGGTACACAGTGCATCCGGAACCAGACAATAAATTTGACAAAAATGCTATGCGTATCTGTGAATATGACTCAAATAAAACAAAGGCATATCTGCAGAAATTTGATGCCAAAACCCTTGCAACGTCTATTACAGACATAAGAATTATTGGTGACATTCTCTTAAAACCAAAGTTTGAGCCCGTCTGTCGCCGCACTGGTCCAAGACAAAGATGCAACATAGGATTTTTTTGTAATGAAACAGATGCAGAGCGTTGCGTTACTATTGTAACAGACAGCGGAATGTGGGCTCGCCTTATTTGAATTATAACTCAATATTGAATAAATTTTAACGAAATGAATATTGCCATTACTTTTTATTTTTAATATAAGCATCAATTGCTTTTGTGCAGATGCCGAAAAGTTATACCTCCACCGACTTGCTAAACGCATGTAAAGATGTTAGGGAGGGGGTGCTGTCCTACAGAAAGGCATGTATAAAGTACGGAGTGCCCGTTATGACTATACAAAACCGTGTTTCTGGTCAAGTTGAAGACCATGCACGACCTGGGAGACCAACAGTCGTCCCAGAGGAGGTTGAGAGGGAACTGGTCGAGAGGGTTAAGCTTGCAGCGTCAAAGGTACCATTACAACACAAAAAACATCCCTGGGAGAATCGGAAACTGTCGAGACAATGTTTCCGTTCTGGCATGTGTAAATGCTGCTGGGGGTGAAGTACCCCCAATGGTGATCGTAAAGGGAAAAACATATAAAAGTTTACTAGCCTACAATGTGAAAGAGGGGGTCCCTGGCAGCATTTACACATACCAAGAAAAAGCTTGGATGGAGGATGTGCTTGGGGAACACTGGTTTCGGAGTCATTTCCTAAAAAACTGTGGGGATGAAAGGCCACAGCTTATCGTTCTGGATTCGCATTCTTCACATGAGACACTCGGTCTCATTGAAGCATGTATGCAGAACGATATTGCTCTTCTTGCCTTTCCTCCTCATACCACCCAGTGGCTCTGTCCTTTAGATAAGTCCGTTTTTGGGCCCCTGTCAAGAGAATATTCGGCAGTTTGTACTGAATTCATGGCAGCAAGCCCAAACAATATGGTGTGCAAATGGGAAATGGCCAAATCTTTTTCGCCAAGCTCATAACAAGTCTTTCACACCTGCCAACATCAAGAGCGGATTTAGGAAGTGTGGAATCTTTCCCACTGATCGTAATGCTCTTCCTGACATTGCAACCGCTCCATCTGAACCGTTTGCAATTGAAGTATCTAATGCTGGTGCAGCATGCAGATCACAAATAGCTGTTTGTGAGTCAGCTGTGACAGATGCAATCTCAGCCTCGTTCACCGCTCAATGTCCAGCTTCAACAGCAACTTTGGTGACCGAGGAGGAGTTTATTGCGTCTGTGGCAAATGGGCACGTCCCTAGCTCACGTGATGGGAACGGGGTCATCAATGTTTCGCTGCCGGTATGGGTTCCAACGAGTGAATGGTTCAACCAAATTGACCATGAGTTCGCTCTTCCAACATCTGTCAGGAAAGAAAACACACATTCTAAAAAAAAGCTAACGAGCCATCGTGTACTCACAAGTGAGGAAGTACTAATGAAAAAAAGGGAAGCTCAAGAAAAGAAAGAAATTGCATTGCAAATTAAAGAGCAGAGAAAAGTTGCAAGACTTCTTAAACTTGAGGGCAAGAAATCTAAAAAATAAATTGATAAGGTCATTTTGTATCTTTATATTACTTAATATAGATCGAGCTCTCTGTTCGTGTTTTGCATATTTGATGCATAATTAGATCCAATCGAGTAGATTCAACAATAAATATATATCAACAATAAATCATATACTGACCATGTGCCATATGACTTTTGTCTGTTGTTTCCATAGTAAGAAATACTCATTTATATCCATTATAATTATAAACGTTTCATGTGAAACGCGCACGCACACACACTGGAAAAAATAAAGCACGTGGGTTCACATAATATGTAAGTTAACACGCTTGAGTACATACCTCTGTTGATTTACACAAACGATGACGTAACGACATGTATGCTGTACGGAGTTACCCTCCATATGTACGAAATTACCCGACGTCATGTAAACCAACTTTTTGTTATTTTCTTTTTTATTTTATTTCAAATGATTTCACGAATTCGTGTTTTTATAAGAGAAGAAGGTACATAGTTAGATAGAAGAAAAGAAAGAGTCTTCATTCTTTAAGAGTAAACAGAGCTATCCTGGTTTTCATCCAAACGTGTACGGAATTAGCCGGATCGACTCTATAGTAACTTTTTATGTCATCACCGTTGACCTGCATTGGAATGAACGCTGCTCTGTTTTGATCGAGATGAATTTAAGATCGCAAATGTGTACAGGGAGTGACAAAATTTATTGTTTCACCCCTATATTCTAATTAAATGAAAATTTTTAATGATATTTGATATGCAAATATGGATCGATCTCGTTAGTACCCCGAAAACTTGTTAGACCATCATAAAGTATCGTCGGAGGTCCTAACTGCGCCCCTGTCCTAACTCCGCCACCTTCCTTTTTTATATCGTAGTCTCGCTAGATTTTGTTACACGCGTATGCGATTGTGATTTTTTTTAAATATGTTTCTGTAAATAAACTCAGATGATTTTTGTACGAAATTTTGATTCAAACAGATAAATGTTGCAAATTTTTATCTCGCACCACTCTTTTTATGTGTTTTTCTTAATATAAAATGATTGCCACGCAGAATGGCCCTTTTAAACTCATTTTTTTTAAATAAAAGTATCTCGGAAATTCCATCTGCTGTGTTTACACATTTATAAATGGAAGTCATATGTGTACAATTCGCAACTGCTATGACGTCACCTAGGGGGCGGAGTTAGGACCACACAAAATGATGGCATAATATTTGACACGTAATGTAATAAATGCTATTTCCGAGTGAATAATTATTTTTAAAAGAATTATTTAGGGGGTTTCAATGTGAATTTGATAGAATTAATTGGTACGTGAACAGTTTTTATTTTATGTATTTTATTTATGTTGCATTTCCTAATTAAATCTTAGAGGGGCGCAGTTTGGGCACTCGAGGATATTTTGATGATATCTATCATAAATTAATATACATCTATATAAAGATAGATTAGGTTTTACTCTATTTTTTAGGCTATTTTCGTCACTGATAGCTATTTTCGCGAAAATAGGCTATTTTCGGTATCTAGCTATACCGAGAGAAAAAGCATTAAACATCGAGGGGTTGTACTAAAACGCTGACGAATCTGCTGACGATATAGAACATATAGTAAACTGCTGACCATATATATACAAAGAAGGATATCGGAAAACGCTGACGATATGTAATATAGAAGGAAATTTTGTGATATTGTTTGTCTAAGTTATATAAGTATTTTTAAATATATTTAATAAGTTTTTAAGTTATTTCGAAGTAGAAAGGTTGATTTAGAGGAAGTGGATCTAAATAAAAAAAAATGTTTTTTTTTGTTTTTTTTTTATTTTGTTTTTCACATGATTATATACATTGTCTGTTTTTAATAGATATAAAATACAATGATATAAATAATAAATGCAGTACTGGAACTGGTAAGTTAAGATAAAATCAGTTCAGTACTTTTAATCCATGTTCACTACTTAAGCAGTTTCTTACTTATTTGAGAGACGTAGAAAACTGCTGACCATATACACAAAGAAGGAAACTGCTGACCATATACACAAAGAAGGAAACTGCTGACCATATACACAAAGAAGGAAACTGCTGACCATATATACAAAGAAGGATATCGGAAAACGCTGACGATATGTAATATAGAAGGAAATTTTGTGATATTGTTTGTTTAAGTTTTATAAGTATTTTTAAATATAAGTAAGAGGATGGACTTTATTTAGTATATTTATTTAATTTGGTAAGTTTTATTTGGAGGAAATAGATATAAAAAAAACATATATGTAATAATTTGATCTATAATTATACACATAGATTATATTATATTTTTTGATATCGGGTAAGTATAAAGTACAATGATTAAATAGATATTTGCAATTTTCGAAATAATTAAACTGATCAGAAGGTAAAATGAGTTCAGCACATATCCATCTGGTCAGCGGTCAGCACTTTAGGACCGGAGATAAGCGAGAAACTGCTGACCATATAGACAAAGAAGGAAATTGCTGACGATATATACAGGTTACCAGTCAAAACCGGCCGTTTTGACCGATCTTCTCACCCAGTTGGGGCCGTTTTGACCAATTTGGCACCGTTTTAACTTGGGTCCGTTTTTACTTGGGTCCGTTTTGACTGGATACCTATATACAAAGAAGGATTTCGGCTTTCGAAAAAAGCTGATTTAAAAGACAAAGAAGGGTGAAATAAAACAAGATTATTATTATATCGGTTTACCATGTTTACCACAATCCCTATCTGATAATTATATTCTTTTGTCATTATTCATTATTAGTTATGAATGACATAATCATTATCGTTTGTTGCATTATACTTTTTAAAATTAAAGCTTAAAAGACATTTTCGGTATATTCATCGAATAATTGCTACAGGTATCAAGCGGCAAAAGAAAAAAATCTTTCATCTTTTTTTTCTATTTGATTGAAAATTGAGTAATTAAAATAACACATAAGCAAACTGCATAAAATGAGCAAAAGCTCCAGGTATATAAATTGCTGTTGCTTAATTTTATATTATATATCCACAAGTGATTGGAGTCTAAAATTGCCTTGTGATTGAATGTATTTGATTTGGGATTTGCGGAAAGCGTTTTTGTGTTTCTCGAAATTGTGTGTTTAACATCATGGCTGTGATTGTAGGACATTCACAGGTCAAATACTTAGACAATTTTGCTAAGTGTCCAGTGTTTTCATACTCAGGATTTTCTGTGCGTGATTTTCTTGAGGATGGATTGGAGTTTTACGATGTTGTACGTCTAAGTGCTTAGTCGTCGGGGCCAATCTTGTACGGGTTATACAGAACATGAAAGATAAACTACCACATCACCGTTTTCAAAATGGCTGCCAAGGTCCTCACGACCTGCATGCTACAAAGTTATTTCTCATCAGGATCGAAACATTTGTTGACATTCTGCCTTATAACTCGGTTCAAGCTGCAAAGTGCAGGATTTGCTGCAAAGAAGGGTACTGTAACGTGTATTTCTGTGAAAGGCAGTCGCCTTCATCTACATTTTGTTTATGGCTTGCATCAATTCGTGACCGAATCATTTCGTAACTGTCTCGATGTTTAATGCTTTTTCTCTCGGTATAGCTGGATACCGAAAATAGCCTATTTTCGCGAAAATAGCTATCAGTGACGAAAATAGCCTAAAAAATAAAGTAAAACCTAATCTATCTTTATATAGATGTATATTAATTTATGATAGATATCATCAAAATATCCTCGAGTGCCAAACTGCGCCCCTCTAAGATTTAATTAGGAAATGCAACATAAATAAATTACATAAAATAAAAACTGTTCACGTACCAATTAATTCTATCAAATTCACATTGAAACCCCCTAAATAATTCTTTTATAAATAATTATTCACTCGGAAATAGCATTTAATACATTACGAGTCAAATATTATGCCATCATTTTGTGTGGTCCTAACTCCGCCCCCTAGGTGACGTCATAGCAGTTGCGAATTGTACACATATGACTTCCATTTATAAATGTGTAAACACAGCAGATGGAATTTCCGAGATACTTTTATTTAAAAAAAATGAGTTTAAAAGGGCCATTCTGCGTGGCAATCATTTTATATTAAGAAAAACACATAAAAAGAGTGGTGCGAGATAAAAATTTGCAACATTTATCTGTTTGAATCAAAATTTCGTACAAAAATCATCTGAGTTTATTTACAGAAACATATTTAAAAAAAATCACAATCGCATACGCGTGTTACAAAATCTAGCGAGACTACGATATAAAAAAGGAAGGTGGCGGAGTTAGGACAGGGGCGCAGTTAGGACCTCTGACGATACTTTATGATGGTCTAACAAGTTTTCGGGGTACTACAAGATCGATCCATATTTGCATATCAAATATCATTAAAATTTTCATTTAATTAGAATATAGGGGTGAAACAATAAATTTTGTCACTCCCTGTACATATTTGCGATCTTAAATTCATCTCGATCAAAACAGAGCAGCGTTCATTCCAATGCAGGTCAACGGTGATGACATAAAAAGTTACTATATGCCTTTATGTTTTCGGGGTATTTTCAAATTAAGCTCAACATACTCTGTTAGTTAAATTTGCATCAAAATTCCATTTCAGGGAGTTAATGCTGATATTATTTGATATTTATAGAGCCTTTATTTTGTCTGAGATGCTGATCTGATTATTTTTTTTCTGATTGGCATCCACTGTGGGAAAAAATTGCAACTTTATCCGGGAAAACTGCTGACCTTACATCCACCCCGTTCGACGATCATTTTTTTCATTTTAAACTTAATGACAATTACCATTGATGACACATATGGATAACTGAAACATTTCTACATATATTCATCACAAAACATATACTTTACACACCCCAAAAAGCCTCTCGCACAAACTATTTTCCAACCCCTTAAAATTCATAGCAAATATCCGCCATTTTTATATTCAAATTAAGCCATCATGTGACTTATTATCCGGGTAATTGATAACATTTTGTTTGCTGTCAGCGCAAAATACTAAACCTGTAAGTTGTATTAACTTAAATAAAAACTATATATGGATTTTTGTTTGAAAATATGTCAATTTAAATAATTCAGATGAGTTTGAAATTCAAGATTTTAATGAAATGGACGTGCATCTTAAACATTGTCCAGAAGTTAAACAAGAAGTCACATGATGTCTGAATTTGAATATTAGAGCATGGCTGACATTTGTTTTGATCATATGGGACAGCGAAAACAACTCATCATAAAACGTTCTCACGCGCAAATGATGTAAAGGTAAAATACCCCAAAAACTTGTTATACGCCGAAAACTGGTAGTCAACCATAAAAAAAACTTTGGGGGACCAATATTTCCCTGAGTTGATGTAGTTAATTACCAAAATATACCAAGACGATAACCGCTCACGAAAATAGCAACCGACTTACGAAAATAGCCCCAAAACAATGCAAAACTGAAAATTCACTATATTAAAGTTTATTTTGGTTGATATGATTAAATAACATATAAAGATATTTTTGGACCCATGATATGCAAGAAATAATTTAGTTTACTACCAATGTGAGAATACTAAGAAAATAACCGCTCTCGAAAATTAGAGGAACTTGTTGCGAAAATAGGGCAAAACTTTATTATTGCTATATATTATTGCTATTTTACTTTATTTAAAAAAAAAGTTTTAAAGACTCATTGTTATAAATATGTAATAATATCGATGTTGATATTCACTTAAACCCCTATCATATTATTCAGAGAAGGAGACGTGTTCCCTATTTGTTAAAAAAGCCCACGAAAATAGTCAAATTTATTACACAAGATATATCAAATATCAAATAACAGTGAATGTATGATTAAGGTAAAATAACAAGATTATTGGTAATGAACAATCTAAGAAATGAATGAAAAAATTTGATTAATGTGAAGGGTACATCGAAAATAGGGCCTCATATGAAAAATCGAAATTACGTTACTGTATATAAACTCCAGATTCAAAAAACAATTTATATATTCAATTTTTTATACATTTTACACAATCTGTTCTTTCATAATAGTTTTGACAATCTTTCTTAATATACGAGGCTATTTTCGTCACTGATAGCTATTTTCGCGAAAATAGGCTATTTTCGGTATCTAGCTATACTAACTATACAGTAAGTCCTTCATTGAATCGATGCACGATGCATTACTATTTCTTGCACCAATACATTGCCATTATTTCCAGTCAGTAGTGTAGTCACCAGACACTATTTTAAAGCAGCTCGTTCACAGATGCCATCATTGGATTTGACTAAGAATATATCCTCGAGTAATCTCTAATGAGATCCTCTCCGGTTATTTTTTTTTCGTATTGGCCTCCGAGATTAAAAATGTGGTCTTTTTTAATTTAACATAAACAAAAAATATATTTTTCTATTGTATGGTGAAACTAAATCATTTATTCATAATCTTACATTGTTTTCAAGTGGCTGACACCGTTTTTTCAACGAAAAATCACTAGTGTGCATGTCTGTATAATTCAGTGAGGCTTATGTTTAGAGTACAATGAAACGATGCATCTGATTGGTTATTTAGCTCACCTGAGCACGTTTGCTCAGGATGAGCTTTTAGGATCGATGAATGTCCGTCGTCCACAATTTGTTCGTTTGCACTCTAGCATCTTCATTTTATGAGCAATTATCTTCAAACTTTAAAACAATGTTTATAACCATAAAATCTCGGCCAAGTTCGATTATGGCTGATATCGGAACATTAGGTCAGGAGTTATGCCCCTTTTAAAATTCAAAAAAGACAGATTTCACATTGTTTGCACTCTAGCATCTTCATTTCATGAGCAATTATCTTCAAACTTTATATCAATGGTTATAACCTAAAATCACCCAAGTTCGATTATGGCTGATATGACATTAGGTCAGGAGTTATGCCCCTTTTAAAATTCAAAAAGCAGATTTCACATTGTTTGCACTCTAGCATCTTCATTTCTTTAGCAATTGCATTCAAACTTTTTGTCATTGTTTAAAACCATAATACCTTGGCCAAGTTCATTTATGACTGGAATCAACACCTTGG
>CM037783.1:68306311-68342576 GCA_021229015.1 Solen grandis | reverse complement strand
ACCACATATCTATTTTCTACACTTTTACACTTGTTAAAATCATCTAATTTTTTTAAAAAACGCTTTTAAATATGACATTTTAATCTGATAACATTCATTATCAAACCTGTCGTGATCATAGTGTTCACGTCGCTTTGGGTTAAACGATTTTTTTAAAATAAGGCTCAGCGCTTTTATAAATAACATTTGCAAAAGAGTCGACAAGATTATTTATATCTGTTTCTCCCGAAGTATTAAAATTTAAAAATAAATTATTTAGTTCGGTTAGGTTGCCGATGATATTACTGCGCAGCGAGGACATCTTTTCCGTGCACCATTTATAGAAGGTTTCTCTTTCTTGATCACAAGTCAAGTCCGGCTCGTGAGAATCACGTGCATTGATCTTAATGGTAAATAGAAGTGGGGCGTGGTCGCTAAATTCATTGAAAGGACATACTTGAAAAGTTGTTATCATAGGGAAATCGATATCGCGTAGTAACAAGTAATCAATGGTGCTACAGGCTTGATGACTATAGTATGTGAATGACCCAGTGTTCTCAATATCACCTAACCGCCCATTGGCTATACTCGAACAGTTTCATATCACGTGCATTACATGACTTATCTGCGGAGGCCCGACCCACGGGGTGTCTAGAGTGTAATCGACTGCGTCTAAGACGTCGTTAAACACATCGCACTGAATTAAGTCTGATCGCTCGCCTGTTCTACAATTCCAGTCACTAGCTAAGATAATTTTCCCTAATTGCTCAAAATGACATATATCCTCACTTAAAGGAATACGCTCGGCTGATAACAACTAGGTTTTAATTGAAAGATATTGATGTAAATAAACCAATTTAATTACTCATTTCATTGAATCAATCGTAATAAGAAAGAAATTGCAAGTTAAAGACGTCTATTTACACCAATTTGCTCCGAGACATGGGCGCAGACATTGTTTACGTCTCGTGGTCTCGCGAGACTTTTTTTCAACAATCGTGACGTCACAGACACACTTCCGGTTGCGTACATACATTGAAATATAGAAGGGAATTACGTGTGTTGTGGAGAAATTGTTTGAAAAATGTTTATTATTTGAATATGATGAAAATATATTATTAAAAGATTAAACTATGATCATTTTATTGTTTTCTTACTCGTGAGTGAGAGAGTCTGGAGCCCTCGTCCTATGACCTTTGTATGCCAGAATGGTAATGATTGCAACTTCTAAAACAGAATCATTCAGAACTAAGAAGTGAAAGCCCGTATGGTTCGTAATGCACGTAAGTTCATCTTAATTTCCAACAACCAAGTCACTCGATTTGCAACATACATTATCCATATTGGATGGCATCATAACACAGTTATCACACAGACAAAAGTCCTCAGCACATAAATATTCCTCCTCCCGTACGTCATTGTCTTGAAGCAGTTGCAGCTCTTCCTCAGTATATTCGGGCTCAAAGTCGTAAGGAACTATACACTCCATTTTAAGAAATATCTCAAAAACTTTATTAAACTTCCTGCTATAGTGATCGAACTATAACTAAAGTCAATACCCCTTGTCACGCAATCATTTATGCACATTCTCACAAACATCGCTATTTTAATTGCGCAAATTATTACAGCAATTATCAACAATTTTTAAACAGTTTTTTAATCAAACATATAAATATATAAAAGGGGCGGTATCATGTAAGTAGAAATCTAATTGCAATGACGGTAACTGTGAAATACTACTGAGACGAATCAAAGGGACACCGTGTTGTAATTATGATTAACACACCAATTGCTCGCAATTTAGAAAATAATGTAAATTATGCTAACTACTTTCTGTATATCACAATAACATGAGCTCATTGCGATACGATACTTTTACTTATATATATTTATTTAAACAGACTTTTTCCGTAAAATAGCATAATATAGATTATTATAATATAAAACGTGGATTCAACACTTTTTTTTCATATTCATATAATGCATTTAGTATGTTTGTGGTGATGATTATACTCTACATGTCCGTTTCAGTAAAACGTGCACATCAATTGTCTGTCGACATGGTGACTCGGTCGCACGCTTCGTTTTATGGCCGTGTTTTATGGCCCTGTGGTGAGATTTTATATGACGCTGTTACAAAGGCTTGCCAGTGATTTCTTATCCAATCAGTTTAACACCACACAACTTTTCAATAACCGCAGTTGCAAGCATTTCACGGTAAAAATGACAAAGATGTATTATAGAAATAAAAAATATCGCGGAGCAAATTGGTTTAAATAGACGTCTTTAACTTACAATTTCTTTCTTATTACGATTGATTCAATGAAATGAGAAATTTAATTGGTTTATTTACATCAATATCTTTCAATTGAAACCTAGTTGTAATCAGACGAGCGTATTCCTTTAATGCTTTTATCACAACCCCTATTAATCGCACTCATCGATCGGGATATGGTTCAATGGGTATTTGTGACGTCACAGAAAGGTAAACATGAACAAAGATGGCGGCGGCCATAGCCGATCGAAATCACAAACTTTAAACAGCTATATCTTCACAAATATAGCGTGTATAAAAATGAAAGTCATGTCAAAGTGATCTACACTAAAAGGTTTATTGATGGTTAAATTTTCATTTCAGCCGAGCGTATTCCTTTAATACCTCAAACAAATCGGCATCGTATACATTACTTTTAGTTGTTTCGTCAGTCCAAAGATATAAACCACACAGGTATAAATCATTATCCAAAAGGAAAAAATCTTTATCAATTTTTAGCCAAATGATAGTGTCAAAATGGTTTTTGACAATTGAGATCCCGCTATTGATTTTATTATTTACATATATCATTATATCGCCGCTATGACGTTTTGCTTTTCTATGGATAAATTTTCTATAAAAATTGTAACAGTGGTAGCCTTCAATATCAATTTTTGAATGTTCATTAGTCCATGACTCTGTTAAAATTATTATATCGTTTTCTTTAACGGATTTTATGAATAAATCACTATGAAGTTTGCTATCTGTTCCAAACACGTATTTTCAAACTATTCCCCGGGGACTTCTAGTCACTCCCGACCGGCACGCCCATGATATAGAGCGTATCGTACGCTATCCAGGCTCTTTTCCCCTATCGTTTTGCGTCTTTTAGTTTTGGAATCAGTTTACGTCTTTTTTTCATTAACCTCAGGTGGAAATTGCTCACTGACAAAGAATGGCAGTCCCTTTAAGTTGAATGCCTGCTTCCGCACAGCCTCGCGATCCTTGAAATCCGAAAACTTACATACGATGGTTTAGACTTAAGCATACATAAGCTCATCGTCATACATCACAGATATAAATATAATGAATTGGATGTTTTGACACATGTACCCAGAGATACACATTTTTTATCCTTATTTATAATTTTACTTAGAATTACAAAGCTATAGTACTTTATATAAACACACACACACACAAAAAAACAACACAAAAATACCGTTCATGTGAAAGCGAACAAAAAAAATAAACAAAACAAAATAAAAAAAAAAAAAAGAGATGAAGAGAAAAACCTAATATAAATTACAATAAACAAATCAAATATAATTTAAACAGTTGATGATATTTTACTTTTTGTGTCTTTAATACATATAGCCAATATACATACGAAAAATAATTGCCGAAATACACATACTTAAACGCACACACATCTATACATAAAAAAGTAGCTATATACTACTTTTATAGGGTAGCCTAAGGTTCTTTAAATGGCATATATAGTCATGAGTACTAAATCACACACACACACACACACACACACACACACACACACACGACGGATATAACATCTTCGGATATAAACTTTCATAATCATCACGTATATTTCCCTACTATGTTGTATCCCGATCTCTAATACTGAAAGCTTCCAAACAATACAGAGCCAAATTTTTTTAACAATGACTGTTTATTCGTTTGAAGTAATAAAATAAATTTTGCTATACTTTGATTAGTTGTATAAAATCTCGGAATATATAAATGACGAATGGCGCTATACAATGGGCATTTAAATACAAAATGAAATTCATCTTCGATATCATTTAAATCGCAGTGCGTACATTTCCTATCCTGTCTTTCTATATTATTATGTCTACCTAATTCTATGTTTAATCTATGTGATGAAAGGCGCTATTTAGCTAAAATATTTCTATGTTTAGTATTTCTCAAATTATATATATAATCTGACATTTCGTAAATAGTCTTAATATTTCTATATAAAGATGAACAATTTTCCATTCCCACAATCAAAAAAGAAATTATATTGATGTTTCATTGATTTTAGAAAAGCCTACGACTGCATTGACAGGAATCGCCTAGGGTATAAGCTAATTAAACAAGGTGTAGATGGGAAACTTTTAGGCATTTTCAGATCTATGTATGGTGAAGTTAAGATGTGTGTTAAACATTTAGGTTCATTATTTTTTTAAAGTAACGTTGGATTATTCCAGGGTGAAATCACATCGCCGATCCTATTCTCTCTCTTTTTCATAAAGTTTGAAGGCTGGCATTTTTCAAAAGATAAATATATTTTAATATCTATGTATGAAATCACGTTATTTACAAATACATTGTATTCGAATATAAAGTCATAGAAAAGGCTCAACTAAAACATACCTTGATGAAAAAAAGCGCTATTATAAAGGTGAAATAAAATTGACGAGTTTGGGATCCCATTGACGACTTACGGACTCCGTGTTTTGGTACGAACTTTTTAAATAATTACCTTCACCACTTTGTAAAATTACACCAGTCCAACTCCATTTTTGCCATTAGATATTTGCTGAAATATCATTAAATTATAATGATTATGTTATTTTCGAAATATGTGGTAAGACATAGTCTTTTGAATTTATGGTTTTATCATTTTGTGGTTCTCAGTAGTCGGTCACTATACTTTGCTTAATATAATTATAACGTAAGAATCCAAAATAATATAGGCTAATTGTTTTTTAATGGAAAACAAACGTTTTGTATTGGATTATTATTTTAATTACTGCCTTTTTGGTTACTGTTTTATTTATTTATTTATTTATTTTGGTTATATTTACAGCTATGTCCGACGAAGGAAATTATAGACATACACATAGTTTTAATTCAATTTTGTCCTATACAGATATTCATCGCATACAAAGTATAGACATGTATAACTATGAAAGAGGTACAGATAAGTAAATATGTAAGTGAAATAAAACTAGAAGAAAAAAAAAACTTGAAAATCCTAAAACTGAAGAATATTTGTAATAAAGATATATAAAGAAAGTAAGTGGCGCTGCCAATCACCGACTTAACTTAATATGGAGAATAGTATTTTTTAAAGCATAATTCAAAATTCCAATTTTTTAATTTTTTTAAAAAAAGCGAAACTGCTAGGTAATTAGTTAAATGACATACAAGACAAGTGTTAAACATAATGAAATTGAGTGTTTTAAGACTTTAGTTGAAGATGATATGTCTTTGTTTTGTGTTAATATTGACTTATAAGATTTTCCAATAAACTGATATTGATATTGTTAAAGATAAAATAAAGTTTAAAACTGTTTAAATTAAAACTATTTGTTTAAAATTGTCATATTGCGATTAAAAAAAAATGTTCAGGTGACGAGTTAATGTTACCAGTAGTGACGAGACAAGAGTCCGCAAGTCGGCAGCCTTACCTTACCATATTCGGGGGACTTTTGCAACTGATTTATAGGTGCCATGTGCACAGGGGATGGTTTAAAAGGCGCTGAAAGGGTCCCGGTATATTTTGGGACACAGAAAATAACCAACAATTTATGCATTGACCCCCTGGAACCTCATATATACCAAAAATTGACATTGACGAGCGAAGGTTCCTTTACGTTATTCAATACACATTCTTTTTCCGAAATATAATTATGTAGTTAGTAAAATATTAGAAATAAAGTATTTCATATTTATATTTTTTAGATCTTTTAAACATTTAATGTTACTTTCAACACTGTCAAGTTTTGTATTCATCATTTCTGCGCATGCGCAGATCACCAATCCAGGACTTTCATCTAGACCTAGGCTAAACAGAAGTCGAGTCCCAATACTGAAAGTCCGTATTATTTTGATTTCAAAAGTCCCCCCCCCCCTAAATTCATCCAGTGGATGAATTCAAAACGCATCCACAGCGAAAAACATTGCTTCTATGATGTTCACATTTTAACTGTCGTGACGACATAATTTAGGGCAACAAGCTAATAAAGTTATGTCAACATAACGACATTCAGGGCTAGTACCAAGAATTTTATGTCATAATGTAAGATACATATGTTGGCAAGACATCGTATTTTTTTCCTCGATGCCATGATGTAAGACGAAATGTGGCGATGAAATATGTCGACTTGCCCATCACATTCACGTCAACTCGGGGGGTCAATTTACGCTTCCATAATATACGCTTCCATAAGTAGGCACTAATAGGCAGTTTTGTCCTGTTATGATACCTAAGATTTTCTACTTGCTTGATAATAGCTGAATATGTGACAATTTTTCAGAAAAGTTTCGACATAGCTAAGTGTGTCGGGGTTCATAAATGATTGAATCAGGGTGAAGGATGATGGATATTTTATATGAATATGTTTATATATCTGAAACATACAAAATGAAAATAATAAATGACATGTAAAATGATGAATACAAACCAAAAGACAATTTGAAAAATAAATACTTTTTAACAAAACATAATGCAATGAATATCACATGCATTTAACATGTAAAGTTAAACCTTTTTATGTAAACTAAAACTCTACACATTATTCCTACACATTTAAATCTGGTTCACTGTGTGCGGAAAAAGCAGAGTGTGGAATAATTATATTTTTTTCTTAATTACTTTGACAATGAAAAGACATACACAAATTGAATACATTAAATACAAAGATACACAAAATTTTCTAAATAATCATTACCTAAATGATAGTTAATTTCAGGAATTTATATAAATTATCCCGGTCTTCGAAAGACGGCCTTCACGTGCGGTGTTAGTAGTGGCTTTGTATGAAGACCCGCCAAAAGTAACACGTGACTAGGTAGTTAGTATAAATAAGGGTTAGAACTATAATATTATTGTCGTCTTAGTTTGTAGTTTGTTGTTGTTGTTGTATTGGGGTTTGCCGTCACTGCGATAGTATTTCAATCATATATCGACGTCCAGCTAATTACAGGTGGAGAAAGAGCCCGAGTACACAGAGGTACCCGGGTAGAACCACCGACCTACCGCAAGCCAGCTGGAAGGCTTCCTCACATGAAAAATCCGAAGTCACAACCGGGATTCGAACCCACAGCGGTGAGGGGCTGAGAGATTTGTAGTCCACGACTGTAACCGCTCGGCCACGGCGGCCCCAGTTTGTAGTTTGCAGTGGAAAAAAAAAAAAAAAGCAACAATATTCAAAAACAATTTTTAATTTCATTTATTTCTCCCTACGACAAGTGGATAAGTGGCTGGCAGAAATATGCCACCATAGCAGCCTGTTTGTTAGCTTGTTAGCTCACAAGTATTTATGACGTTCCGAGCGTTTCTGAATGCGATCGGCTTGTTTCGGTAATCTTCGTGTGTATTCGTTAGTTAAAAGTCGTTTTTTGTTTGTTTTGTTTTTTTGTTGTTGTTGTTGTTTTTAAGATTTTGTTATGTTAATATTACTTTGTTTCAATCTTCTGGGAATATAAATATTGCACGTTAAACTTTTATACAGTGTTTCAACATACAACTTTCTGTCAAGAATTGATAGGGATACATGTTAACCGTGGGTTCCGACGTTGTACAATACAGTGACCTCTAACGTCTCTTTTACCGCCTGTCGCGGCACACATTTATTTACCAATACGCACGATTATTTCTTACACATGAGCATATTACTGATAAGATTGACAAGGACATCATTATCTTCAATAAACATTTAGTTGAGTAACTTTAATAATGCAAGGTAAATATTATTACACCTGTCGCAAATCATATACTAACTCTATAAAAGAAAGGCAATTCTTTAGATAGAATCAAACAAAAAAACTAAATTGAATGAATTGAGATATATAAATTCATACTTTAGTTCACAAAACAGATATTTATGAAGGAAGGTACACTTGTGTCTCATGGCGACCTTCGTCTGCTAATACAGGTAAGCAAATCTTTATATTATTTTTATGCAAATAATTCATATACAGCGGCATGTGTTAACCCTTTCCCTCATATAGTCTCATTTTGACGCACTCAATAGGTATCACATAAAGCCTGATCTGCAGAAAACTACAGTTAAACCTTACCAAATTTAATTAAAAAATCCTCATTTCCAGACCACTGAAGAGCAGCGAACAGCATAAAACCTGATCACTCGCAGGCTGATCTGGTTTTATGCTGTTCGCATAGGTCTTTTCATGGTGCCCTCTATGAGGGAAAGGGTTAAGACCAAAACTAATGTAAAATACGCTACCTATTGTTTATTATATAATTTAATGAATATTTTGTTTTAAAATTGTTTTGTGAAAAAGTCACTTCCTCGATTATACATTCTAATTATAATAAAACGATGATTTACTAAACATAGCATTTACTATTATCATTTTAATCATTTTCTGGCGAAAACAATTCTCAAAAATATAAAAGTAGGCAGAAAAACGAAGGAAGTACTCGGTACTGGTTCTACCCAGGAACTTGTCCCCCATGCATCGGTGCTATACACCGGACACGTAAAAAAAACAAGGGGTCTATTCGCAATATGAGCTGGGGTATCGCAACCGGACTCCCTTGTATCCAACTACTGTCAAAAAAGCAGGACGCACACTTAGGAAATCCCAGACCGTAAGGTCTAAATTAAGGTCATAATAGTCAGAGAATGATTGCTAGCCATTACAATAAAAAAAGAAAATCTAACCAATGTCGATTGTTTAGGCATGTGCCTCCATCGGTATATATTCTTCCTAATTAGGTGTCGTTGTAGGTAAAAGTATAACAATCAATGTGTCACGAAGCCAAAATAAATATAAAACTGGCTATTCAGATTGATGATGTTGTTATTGATATTTGCTTTGTATATAATTAAAGACTCATAAACTGAGATGGACAGCTTTCAAAAATAACGCACTTTATCGCGTGTATCGAGAGTTAACGAGAGCGCGCCAACCCGTCACACGATTACCAGACTTTTCGGTGGGGCTTGGGTAATCTTGCAAAACAACAATAACTTTCCAATGCTTCTAGTAAATCTACTGATTTAACCTAAAATGAGTTTAAATAAAGGAAAGAAGAGGACGGATGCATTATTAGGGTACTTGTTTTCTAATCAAGAGAGAGAGAGGAAGAAAGCCAGGTAGATAACTAGTCCGATATGACTCAGCGCGGCATGAGAAAATGTCGAGATACATGATAGCCTCGTGCACATGCAGGAATAACCCGTGATTTTTGCCGGCTAGAGTCTTCTTGTTCTTTTAATTGGTGATAGTGTCACAAACTTGTAGAATGATTGTTAACTGATTCATGTTATTGGTCCCATTAATTGCGTCTCGTCGTGTGGTCGATCAGAATCATTGACGTCTATTTATATCAAAAGTAATCGAACAAGTAATTGACTAAACAAATTAACCAACAATACCATATTACTTTGAATATCCATTGGAACTTACCATGAACATATATTTGATTTCCAATCTCGTCCGGGTCTCGTTGAAGTCTCATTGGCTGCGAGTGACTTCAAAAAATCGATATGGGCAAAGAATAAGAATTTTATAATCATTAAAATGCCCCAGACTTCCCTTTCTTGCATATACACCGACTGCTTTTTAACCTGGTATCTATCCAACACTTCAGTAACATGTAAGCTAATTGGACAAAACATAGAAAGATATTGAAACTGAACAAGTAAGCTCAAACGTATATCTGAGACACTTTAAAATGCAAATTCTCATTGGAGATTCCCTTACCTATGATTGGAACTTATCACTGTGGAATATGTACAGACAAACTTATTTAAACAATAATTGTTACAGCCAACGATTAAACTTGTTCCAAACATTATTTAGCTCAACAATCTAAATATACACATGCAATTCACAACCCTTTGTGAAACATTATATCAACCATCCCGAGCGAAATATTCAAAACAACGATGCTTAAAAATGTATGAACCCTAGATTAAACATACACTTTTCAAAATAGTTTCTCAAACACTTGCTTCAAACCAAAGTAAAACATATACAAAACTCTTCTCAAACTGCACTTGAGACATCATGGACCCTATATAAGCCATATAATTGTTTGAAGTAATACGATACTGGCCTGACTTGGAGCACTGACGACAAATTCAACCACAGTGAGTTCAAAACAACGTGTTCCAACATATCTCATCAAGATATAAGCCGTGCCCAGACGCAAGGCTTCGCCTGAAACTCTGAGCTGAAGCACCAACTTAACAAACTACACGACGTTAAGTTTGTCACATTTGCTCTCACCGTCGGAGCCCGCGTTCGCTCAGTATGCTTTGCTTCTTAACCGACGATGGGTTATTTGATTAGCAAAACTTCGTACTCATAAATATTTAATAAAGCATTTTATTGGATTCGTGACATGTTCAGATATTGAAAGTCACCTTATGCTTTTGTAGAATCAATGAAGAATATTCAAACTACTACACATGGTTACATTGGTTAGCAGTAGCTGATAAATATTCATTAAAATGAAGTTATATCAGCTGAAAATCCCACGGAATAAACAGTAGTGATACAGGAATATAAACCGTGGGTTCTGACGCTGACATGCTCCAAAAAATGGGTAACCTAGGTTTGACCACTGATTTTAAGCAATGCTTGAACACAGTATCCTGAAGCAGACTTGGAGCAAACCCAATTTTCAGTACCAACCTTGCTTCAGATAATGAGAATCATGCACACGAAATGCACAAATATTCCTTATATAGCTTACATTCCGATTAAAGGGACATCAACCCATTTTTTCACACTTAATACTGCCCCCCCCCCCCCACCCCCACCCCCCGGTTGATTATGTAGTTATTATTTAAAGGTGCATATATCTTTTTATGACAATGCAATTTCATTAAAATCAGATTCAGTATCGCTAACTGAATCTAACAACATCGTATAGAAGGTCGTCTCAGATTGACCTTTGTATATGCCAATGAAATCGGCGCCTACGAAATCGTTAGGTATAACCAGGGGAAGTAACCGCTTCAAATATATGAACAAATTACAAGATTGTGGCGCTAATGGTTTCAGTCACTGTGATAGAAAACACGCCTAAAAAGCGATATTGTTCGAGTGACAGACGGAGATTTTAATAAGTTCAGGGAGAAGAACTAAAATTAAAAGGTTTGAAATGCGCTATTTGACTGGTTTAAAATCGAGCATTTGTTTACGGATATAAATTACTGATAAGGTCAATCTGACGTGACCTCTGATGCGATGTTGTGAGATCCTAATCACATATAGCAGTGAAGCGCAAATAAGGATATGATTTTAATGAGATTGATGACAATGCAATGTGGCAGTGTAAATAGCAAAGCGTCATCATGATAACATTTTAACATGGATCTACCTTTATGTGCGAAACACAAAGCACCGAGAAGATACAGCGGTGCAACGTTTATCGGCTTTATATCGAACCCACGACTTTCCGGTTCCGGAAGTTGGGGCGCTTTAACCATTTAATTCATTTTACAACTAATGGACAGATGGCGATCTTGCTTAGGAAAATCTCACTGGCTTCAATGATGGCGCTGTCCAAGGTCAAACAGTTATAACCACTGCCATTAAGAGTACGGTTGTATCTTAGACTTTACTGTTCATATTTGTCTATTTCCAGTTTACCCATACCAACTTTACCAACTTGAAATAAAATGGAGTTGGTAAGTATACATTTTCTTATATAATTCTGTAACATTTTAAAATTTTAAACCTCTACAGTATCCCTTCTCACGTACGTGACCGGGGATCGAATACGGAGGGGTATGACTAAAACACGAAAGGAACGAAAGGGACGAAAGGAACTTACTAAAATGGTATTTTCAAGAGAAAATTGTTAATAGTCATGTTTTTATTGTGGATTGTTAAAATACTAAATAATATTTATAAAATTCGTAAACTTTAAGTCCAGTATTGTTCATTTTTTGTTAATATATAATTTATAAGACATGCGGCATGCCTGCTTAATTCCTTTCGTTCGCTTCAAATACATGTATATCTGAATACAACAAAAGAATAAAAATTTATTCGGTTAAGACTATATTAGCTGTTGTTATTATTAAATACGATTTATATTACAAAAAAGATCTTATATGTAACACTTGACACCATACTTATGGGGAAAACAAGTTATTTATACACAAGCCTTCTTCAGTAGTTCAATATTGAGTTCCTTTCGTAGCGAAAGGGATACAGCAGGCATATCTAATATTTGTAATAATAGCTCAAAAATAACATTTTATCATCGAATTTTATTAAACGTGATGGTTTTCATATTTCATAGATCAAAAACTAAAGTATTACATTTTTGTTGTGTTAAAAAATCACTTTCATGTTTTTTGTTAGTTCCTTTCGTCCCTTTCGTTCCTTTCGTGTTTTAGTCATACCGAATACGGAGCACACTGGTGACTATTGAACAGTGATGCCCTCTTTAACAATTAATCTACTGTAGTATTTTTAATTGCATACCTAATTCCGCAGATCGCTCGTTGCGAAATAAGACAAGAGCAAAGTAAAGTAATATTTTAGAAAGATCGAAAATACCTGTGAAGTTAAATATATCTAAGCGACCAAAGGCAGGTAATAGAGGAAGTGGTCGCTTAAGTCAGGCTGCTGCTATAAATAAATGTATGGAAGAAACGGCTGATTATATCATGTTGGTTGGTAACTCAGTTATACACTTTAAGTATTGAGCATAAAAACGAAGTTGCTTAGGAGCCACTGATTTTTGCATCTATAAATAGATCGGTTATATAAGATCCTGAGTACAAATCAAAGCGCTTAGAGAACAGTATTGTCGCATTTCTTTTGTTTATCAAAGTAAATTTAATAAACGAGGGTTTATTTTTCAAGCAATTTCCAATTAACCTGCTTTAAGTATGCGTTAACAAGGTCATTACAAGGAAAGATGAACGCACCATTTGTTTCAACGGACTTTTAACAATTAACACATCGCCACTCTTACTCTCCCTATTTCTATAGCCTACAGTTTTATATCAAATATGCATATATATCTAAATAAAAAGGAAACAAATCTAAAACAACAACCGTTCATTATTTTAATATAAAGCTGTATCTGACAAAAACAAAGTTACCCTGCAGATATGCAGCTCATCAAGCCCTCTTCCATTTACGAAATACACAACTTCAGTGCCTTCGGCCCTTAGATATGGTTAATGGCATTATCTTTGCTTAAAATAATGACATTTAAGCGAGCGAAATTTAGAGGTGATAACAAACATTTCTGAACCGACGGACAAAACCATCTCATTACATTATCTATATCGCACTGCATTCGGTACATTCGACCTTTTCCATACGAAAAAAAAAACGTAGAAATGAGCGAGGTGTTCCGAATGTATCTTACTGGTAAAAGTCGTTGCATTAATTTATCACCAGTCCTCTTCACTGTACAAAGTCAAATTATAATTGCAGAGCATCATCAAACCAAAGTTAGTGGTTGCTTTGGATATTGGTAGCACGTACTCCGGTTATGCCTGGCAGTGGCGTATAGTCTGAATAATCGCAGAAATGTGGAGTTTAACACTAACTGGGGCACCCACAGGTATTTGACACTCACTAAAGTATTTGTTAGGCTATATATAATAGAAGGTAAACAACGCAAACCCAACGATGATCCGAAAAAATGAAATTGAACGGTGTTAAGAAGTGTTCAATTCATTCACTAAGAATGTTGATTTCAACTTTCAAAGGTTTATTTGTCAATGTGTATCTTTTATTTTTCTGAAATACCGCGGATATTTTAATTAATGTACTAAGCTTCAATAATTCAACACGAAATTTGTACCTATGTCGTTTTCGACGTCTACTTGACAGGTAAATGTATAGACGGAATTCAGGTCATTTTTCATTCATTGAGTCAACACGTGGTTAAATATTATAAATAATCAATCAAAAATAATATAATACGTATATCCGTGAACCATATTTATTCCATTTTGACCGTGCGTGTTTTTAAGTCGGCATTTAAATACGTACGATTCAGTTTTCGGTTGATGTCATCGCCATATTTCACTTTGAATGACGTGCGCGTATTCTGCCTTCTGATTGGTTAAAATTAAATAAGGGTAAGTTTCATTAGATTTATTTTTCAAATTTGTTTTTTCAATAAAAAAACATATTTTTGTAACATATTAATTTTTTGAAGCAAAATATAGTTGTAAAAAAATTTAAAATAGCTTGACGAAATTCAATCTATATTTAGAATGTTGGAATACCACTATGGAATACTTATGCGTGTATTGCAAATGTAAACAAACTTTGACAGCGGCATTTAAAGTGACGTCCATTATAATCATTATTAATTTGGATCTCGATCATGCTGACAATAAGCCATGTCATGGCTATGGTAACATGGTAATATATAATTATGAAAAATCGGTATTTGTCCAGTTTTTTTTTTTTAAATATAGAAAATCATTTTTGCTATATTAATAAATTAATTTATCATTCATTTATCATTCCATTTATATATAAAAACAAATATTTCATTGATTTTTTTAGCAATATATCAACAAAATCGCAGGGATTGGATGCACTTATATATTTAATTATATTTATGTTTTCTATTTAAATTATTATATTTTTTACTCCTAATAATTTAATACCGAATTTTTTTTTTATTTTTTAAATTTTCCCAATTGAATTTTTGAGAAATATGGTTTTTACTCCGTACTTTATTATTCTTATATTCATTATTATTATTATTTCACACACCGGCAACTTTGTATGTTCTATATCTCGTATTCTGGTCGACTTGTCTTTACAAAACTTAATACATGAAAATTTGTGCCTCTCTTATTTTTGTAAATGGGGAGGGGGTTCCACGAATGATTTTTTTTAATGTTAAAAAATATATGTATGTTTAGATTAATATTTTCACAATTTCCAACACTTAATCAAGTGTTTACTCAAATTCACCACCCCCAAATTTTTAAAATTTAATTTTTATCATTGGTTATTGGTGATATGTATTTCAATTTTTATTAAGAAATCAAATAAGAACAACTCTATTGAGATTTGTCATTATACTTTTCAATGTTCAATAAGTATTACATGTATTTTAATGTTCTCTGAGTTCCAATAATACATACCATTTTAAATTATAAATATAATAACAAAATAATTTTTAAATTTTTTATCAAAATCTGGTTAACTGGTGAGCAATGATACAATTTTGAATAACACAAGTATAATATAATTTATTTTTTGTAAGTGTAAATTGAATATACTTCATTGATAAGTTATATACTTTAATAATTCAACTATTGAAAATGTTTAAGATGGAGTTCATATATATCCCATATTCACTCAAAAGAAAACAAGTTTACTCTTTATTTAATGTTACCATTCAAACACTTGGACATGTCTATTTAAAATTAAAAACAAAAAAATAATTTTGGCATATCTATATCACTCACATTGTGGGTTATTTTTTTCTTCTAATTGACGCATACCACAATTATAACATTAAGCATAAATTATATAATGAATACATAAAGCTTGGGGAAATTGATATATTGTGAGAAAGAATTTTCCTAAGTTGTGAGTAGGAAAATACATATGTAGCCAAGAAAAGCTACCGAAACATATTTTTCATTTTATTATAAACATATACATACTCAATACACAAAAGGTGATTTTATTTTATCTTGTTTATATGTAGTGTTAAACTCCCTGTATCATACTTGTTAAATACACATATCATGTTTATATAGACATGATTGCATGGACGAAACAGATGACTATAATGATTTATTATTGTCTTTTTGATGAAAAAACTTGTAATTAACCAAACAATCCTTTAACAATTAACATAAATATTGCCTCATATGAAAAAAACACAACACTGCCTTTTGGATGACATTATCATACAATTATTATATGACTGTGTAATAGATAAGGATAAAAATCATTACTTTTAATTAACAATGTCCATTCATAATATGACTTTGGCCTATTAGAAACATACCTGTTTTTTTTTTTTTTTACTACACTAGGCCTTCAATTTTGCTGAGTTGTTTCAAAAACCATGCATCTATGTTGCATAATGGAGTTTGAGTCCATACAAAACAATATGTTACACTTTTTAACATTTGACTGCAGAATGTGACATTAACCTTTCAATTTAACCTTATCAAAAAAATTAAATCACAACATGACATTTAAAAATTTTTAAATGTGACTAAATTTTTATAACATTAAATCAACATCCTTTCATATATATCGAAGTTTCATATATCTGACACAAAATGTGTCAAGAGGGACAGTGAATTTTGCATGATGAAATTAAATAATCAGTTTTCAATAAACATTTCACTGACATGTAGGGCAATAAAAATTAATATTCTTTTTCTTAAATTTGTTCCATTTTAAAGCATTTGATAATCCAGCACACTTCCTGTCAAACCATTTGTCACAACTATCACAACAAACCCACGCTTCTCCATCAATATAAATTTTGTCACATGTTGGACAATCTGTATCTTCAGTTTCAACAGTTGTGAAGGAAGTAGTATGTAGCTCTTTGGTAGATGCAGTTGGGTTTGACTCTCGTTGATCTACACATGTCGACATATATGATTTTGATTTTTTCTTATCAAGAAAACACTTGTTTTGCTTTGCTACATCTTTTTTTGTGTTTTTTGAAGTTGAAATTCTGATCTGTTTCCGATGCTCTAACGATTTCTTGATATTAAATGATGTAATAATATCTATAGAAAATTGTTTAAAAAGAACAGCAATAACATGATCAATTACCATTTCATATAATTCATTTTCGGATAAATTGAGCATGCAACACCTGTGGTGCAGGTAATGGCAACCTTTTTGCCAACACTTTTCGCCCATTCTGCTACCTCTTTGACAACATATGATTTTCCAGTGCCTGCAGAACCTCCAATATAGAGATTGTGTCCCTCCTGAGCACAAACAAGGACATATTTCTGCAATTCATTCATGTCTTTAATATCACATTGTTGACGATGATGATGTTGATGAAAAATTCCCGCGATCTGTCAAATTCATTCAAAACAAACGCGGATGAACGCTATATGACGATGAAAACCAAGACCTCCGAATTGTTGATCCGGCCAATCAGAAAGCAATATTTAATTCAGTGCAGATTTGGTCGGTTTAGGTCGTCGCGTACTGAAATTTGCGAGTATCAATGACTGTTTTTCCAATTATTTAGGTCAGGCTGCATGCATTCATAATATTTTCACGGTAAGCCGTAAGAAAAACATTTTTTCCTATCGGTAACGACATTTTATATTTCTGTAATTAGCGTTTATTGTAATAAGCAACCTGATAACGACTTGTTGTTTACATGTACCGTGGACGTCGAAAACGACATCAATTATTTTTGGTGTCGATTTTGAGAAATTTGAACAATTTTTGGGGTTTCAAGATCGATGAAATTGAAATGAACACTATAAACCAAACGAAAAAAAACTTAAAGTTGACATCCACAAGTTGGAATAAATAAAAAAAATCAATTTTTGCTTTATTTTAAAAAAATTATTTAACAAGCCTGTTGAACCTACGTTACATACCTTGTCTTTTTAATATATACAGAGTATAATCTGTGTCAAGTACCTGTGGGGGCACCGGTGGAGTGCAGGTTAGTGAAATGTTGCGAGTAAAGTCTATACGAATATTAATTATTCAAATCACACAAAAACTTTATACTACTGGTAATAAGTATATACGAAGAATTATGCGAGCGTTACAAGCGCAAAATATATTGATTCAGATATACTTTATACGAGTGGTACTCTCTCTCTCTCTCTCTCTATATATATATATATATATATATATATATATATATATATATATATATATATATATAATGTATGCGAGCGGTTTCTGGTAATCTGTACTCTAGTGGTAATGTGTTGTTGTATTGGGGTTTACCGTCGCTGCGATAGTTTTTCAATCATATAGTGACGTCCAGCTAATTACAGGTGGAGGAAGACCCCGAATGCACAGAGGTACCCTGGTAGACCACCGACCTTCCGCAAGCCAGCTGGAAGGCTTCCTCACATGAAAAATCCACAGTCCCTACCAGATTTCGAACACACAGCGGTGAGGGGCTGAGAGATTTGTAGTCCACGACTGTAATCGCTCGGCCACGGCGGCCCCCGTGGTAATGTGTCTATACGAGTATGATTATTCGAGTGAATAGTGACATCAACACTTTTGTATGGATTCAATCCAAACTTTGAACATGGATACCTTATAAGGTGTAGAAGTGCAGTACTTTAGCTCATCTTATTCTTGAATTATCCCATTAGTTGATTTTGTTAAAAAAAATCCGGTGACAAAACTTCAACGCAATTGAATGAATCCACTCCAAACTTGGATTATGGATACCTTAGGAGGTGTAGAAGTGCAGTGCACAAGAACTGTAACCTTTTTTTCAAGATGTCTGGTGTATAATTTCAACACTTTTGAATGGATTCACTCCAAACTTGGATCATGGATACCTTTTGAGGTGTAGAAATGCATTGCTTCCTCAGAAACTGTAACTCTGACTCCATTATTTCTTAAATAATCTATCTTAATTTATTTTGTAATAAGGGGAATACTATGGTAATATGGTGGATGCATTTCAAACTTAGATCATGGATACCTTATGAGGTGTTGAAGTGCAATACATAGGTGTCCTAGCATGGCAAAAAGATAGAGAATTCTTTTAAATGTTGGTTTTTGCGTCAAATGATAGTACCTTGTTTTTGTATAGTGATAATTTTTGGGTAGAACCAAAATTAACTTTATAAATTTTGATTTTTTTTTAAAACTATGATGTACATCCTTTCTGTGACAACTGCTGGAATGCAGGCGACAGAAGTGTTCCGAGGAATTCCTATTTTGTTATTATAAAATCACCTATCATCATTATTTCAACATGTCCATCCTGACTTTACAGCTACATTAGACCACCACCTGTGTATTCCTTGACAATAACAAGAAGGTGGACTCTATCGGCGGCCTGGCTGAGCAACGTTTCTGTACCAAGATGGACCTTGGCGAGGAAATGAAAGACAAGTGGTATTTCTTCCATAGGTTTAAGGATAAACTCTACAAAAAGGTCCGTATTTCATATATTGTCAAATGAGTACTGCGTTATTGTGGTCCTAAAACAACAATGTTTTTTAATTTTAAAAATCATTGAAGAAATTTTACAGAATGCTGCCAAAAAGAAATATTAAATATACTTAAAATGAAAACTTATGGAATTAATTTTCTGTAAACTTGTTTTTAGATCACCTGAGCACAACGTGCTCATGGTGAGCTTTTGTGATCGTCTTTTGTCCGGCGTCCGTGCGTGAGTTCGTGTGTCTGGCGTTAATAATTTTCTTTAAACAACATCTCCTCCTAAACAAATTGGCCAAATTTGATGAAAAGTGCCTGGGGTGTTCCTTGCATGAAGCTCTACCAAAGTTGTTCAAATGGTTCCGGTCCGTTGCATATCTGGGTCACAGGAGCTAAAAAATCGCAAGGCCTAGAACTTAGACATTTGGTGTGTGGCATTGTCTTATGGACCATTACCAAGTTTGGGATCGAAATTGGCCCCGCCCCAGGGGTCACTTGATTTTACATTGATCTATATAAGAAAAACTAGAAAAATCTTTTTGTCAGAAACCACAAGGCCTGGAGGTAAGATATTTGGTGTGTAACATGGCCTTGTAGACCTCAACCAAGTTTGTGAGTTTAGATATTTGGTGAGTAACATGCCCTAGTTAACATCTTCCAATTGTGATCAAATCATGGCTCTGGGGGTCAAAATTGAGCCCTTTCTAGGGGTCACTTGATTTTATATAGACTGTTAAAGCTATGACCTTAAATGTTTGGATAGCAAGTACAGTTTTTGGTTGAATTTAGATGGTGTTGCTGTACTTCTCCATAGATTATGTATTCACTATGACTCGTAATACAGTAATTGGCATTGAGGGCACTGTTTCTCAGGTGAGCGATTCAGGGCCATCATGACCCTCTTGTTGAACCTATTTTTGTTTCATGACCATTCATTTCGAGCGTATATTTAGGGTCATGTGTAACTGATGGTCCCAAGTTTGTTAATCCCAGGACCTGTACAAAAACACCGGATCAGGCTGGCCCCACTGACTGATAGTGACTTAATATTTATTTTATTAACTTGTAGCATATGTTTATTATTTTATACATCATTTATATTACTATACGTGTTTTTGTTGAAATGTATCATTCAATGCCAACAAAATATTCGCTTATCCAATTTTAATCTTAAAAAAAAAAAAAAAAAAAAAAAACATTTGGATTGAACATCACGATAAGTATCATTAAATGGATGGCCAAATAATGTATGAAGTACATACTTTATTGAGAAATAAGACTCGAACGTAGTTTGGTTTTAATGATTTATACATGAGAATGAATGGGAACAAGGGAGGTATGGAGAATTACAAGGTTTGTCAAATATCGTTTTACAGACGCGTTTTTATATAATCATGTATGGAGGTCGTGGGTTCGATCCCCTGCCGTTACATACCAAAGTCGTAAAAAATGGTACTGTTAAAGCTCCCTTGGTTTCGCTCAGCATATAAGGGTAGTTGCAGGACTGGTTGGCCCAGTGTCAGGATAATGTGACTGGGTGTGGTATCATGCCACATGTCTACGACATGATACTACAGTGTGGCAGCACTATATCTGTCTCAAGTAGATATCATCTCCAAATGACTGAAATACTGTCGGTGGGACGTTAAACCCAACAAACAAACAAACATAATCATGTATCGCAAATGAACACAATTAATACTATAATCAAAGTTCAAATCAACTTATATACTAAAACCCCACGATTTACTCTTAAAAAACAAATATCACGTGAATCGTGCAATATATTGTAAATCGCTGAATCCCGTGCATCCCGAGAAACACTGACAACACTGAGGTATACTGATAAAAAGGGCTTATGTGAAGAAACTATAGGTTTAAACTTCTAAGCCTTAAACATCTCTCTTATTACATTTAATTAAAACTTAGCAAAACAGTTGATATAACCATTTTAAACCCTAATCATATCTCATTCTGAACAAAAGGTAATAAAAGAAACCTGTGATAAACCTTATATAACCAAAATCGGTTAACACAGTTCCACTCTGGCCTACGTGACAAATACAACGTACTCTAAATCTACACTTATTTTCAGGCCACGTCAAAATTATTTTGTGACAATATACATATGCATAAGTGATTAAAGTACAAATAGATCAATTAAAAATATATTTTAAGCTTTAAGCTTTCATAACTCACATCGGTCTCTATAGAAAACATTCAACATACCTCCTTATGCCATTACAGATTCCATAAAAGTCAAGTTTAGATGACAACCAATGATGTGATACCTTGTCAAAAGCTTTGGCGAAGTCCAAAATGGCCATATCAACTTGTCTGCCAGTATCAAGATGTTTCGAGAGGTCGTCTGTTGTTCCGCTTTTGACGGAAGCCATGCTGATTTTCATGGAGAATGCTATTGCAATCCAAATGTTTCATGATGTTAGACACTACAATTTGCTCAAGCAGTTTGGAAACAGTTAAATAAACTGGGCGAGAGTTTGAGGGTTTTGAATGGTCGCCCTTCTTAAAAATGGACACCACGTTAGCAGTTTTCCAGTCAGATGGAACGACTCAAGTGTCCAAAGAACATTGTAAATAAAGGTTAATATATCAGCGATAACTTCACAGTTGCTCTTGAGAATAATGATTGGAATCTTGTCAGGTCCAGAGACCTTCTTCTCGTTCAATGGTTCAATTGTCAATTTCCGAGATAAAACATGGACATAAATGTATGGTACAACACGTATATGTATTACTTAGAAGCACATGTGTATCACGTGCCCTGCTAATCTGAATGATAATGTGCTGGATTTCGAAACTGAAGGCTGTGGGTTCGAATCTAGCTTAGACGATGTGAAACTTTCTCCTTTTTAAATGAATTTTGATTACTTTGTTTAATAATGTACTACATGCAAATCACACATTGCACGAGTTTAGTTAGTTTATCAATGCTCGACCGCATACAGGATTAAACATGTATAAGAAATCTTCGAAACAATTAAATTCAAAGGAAAATTCAACACATTATTCATCAATCCGCTCACCCAATAATAATAAAATAAGTGAGAATAACTATGAATTTTTAAATTGTCTTCACCGATTACCAGCCACTTCGTGATTACAGGACCACTGAACTTACCACTGAGCCATCCGGACTTAATTGAAGTATAAAACATTGCAAACCATACTACCATTAAAAAGTAATGTTTGGATCATTTACGGAAGCTATCAAAGAACATAACGGAGATAAATCCGTCTCAGGCCAATGTTGCCAGACAATAACACTCTTTTAACGTGGCTGCGAGGCTAAAAGACACATTTTCGAACAATACAAAGAACCCATAATACAAAACGGTGTTTCCCAAAAAATGTTACTATTTTTAGATTTATCAAATTTCGATGGATTTACCATAAATTCTCGCAAACTGTGCAAGTTTATCTTAAACACAAATAAACAACTACTGAATGGTTACTGAATAACCGTGATACTCTGTATACATAGGGCATATTCGATGGGGAGTTTTGTTGACTAACTTTTTTTGCGTCACTTAAAATTTTTCATTCGAATGGTGGGGTGTTGAGATTGTGTCGTCAGAACGTTAAGTACTTACTCAACGAAGAACATTCTCCGTTAATAATTTCTAAATTATTTTCAAGATTAAAAACTAGTAAACATAAGCGCTACTTGAAAAGAATATCTACTTATTCAAACAACTCATCATATATTTGTACTAAACAGAACTCATTAATCTCTAAATTTAACAATTCAGCATCCTTCGTTCAAGCAGAACTTGAAATCGGTGATAATTATTGAAATTAATAAATTTGCATGGACACGGTGAAAGAAATCCTTATTCACATCTTTATGTTTTTAACTTCTTTGTAAAAATGGTTATTGATATAAGCGACATCCATGCAAATATCTATTCGACTGGGCAGTTTTCGTAAAGTAACTGATTCTTTCCGCATCTAGCTCCGCTTACCTTTCGTTCTCAACGGAAAGGTCCCAGTTATTTCCAATGCTGCAAGTAGCACTCTTTGGTTGGTGATATGAATTCAACAAATTTGCTTCTTACATTTGTTTCGGCAGCCATTTTAAGCTAGCTTAAAAACAAAACACACAAAAAAAATCCGGGATATGAATCCACACCTTTAAAGAGCAGTGAGCAATGTGATCTTAATGAAATTATGCAAGGGAGTCAACTTTTCCTTTGCAAATAAAATACACCAAAAGAACATTAAAAACACATAATTTTAATAAAATATCGAATACCACATTTTCTTGTTTTTCATACTATTTTAGATTATTTAGAAATATAATGTGGCGCATTCCATTGGTACATAGTTTGGTGCATATTTTATGTCCTACTAAAGAAAATATGAGTTGATCTGTAATAAAGTCACGAGGAATATTCAGTATCCTCTAGTATATATCAGGGAGAATATTTATAAAGGGTATTTCGGTGTACAGGCGTATCCCTTCTTATGTTTTCTCTCATTATCTCTCTCTCTCCGTCCTGCATATTGTAAACAGATTAGAAAAAAAAATGAATTTCTTTAGCAGAAGTCGTGGCTTGACCAAAACCAAGTTTCACAGTAGAGACAATATAATAATATTTCGAAATTACAGTTAAATTTCTTCAAGGACTATCGAGGGAAAATAAAAAATAACATGATTGCTTAAGGCGATTGTTCCTCGGAATTCGTAATTTTATACTGTAGATGTATTAACACCAAACATATTTATTCCTTTCTTCAGAATTTCAAAAAAGACAAATGATACGAAATGGGTTTTTGAAACAAAACGTCTGATCAATTATAGTGGCGGTGATGATGACCAGTCTGAAGAGTTTGATAAGGACAAAGACGTACTGGACTTAGAGTCAATTCTATGGGTGGTCACTCTTCCAGCTATTTGGTCTCCCGAAGCCAAACTCTTTATGCGAGATGCTGCTGAAAATGTAATAATTATATTTCGCTCCTTTGCAAATGAGCAGTCTCGATTATTTGTTGTGAATATTAAAATATTTTAGCACACCACTGACATTTCAAGAAAGATAACTTCAATGAGTTTTTCGTGAAGTTAGCAGCTTGGTAGCCTAAAGTAAGCAGCATGACAGTGTAAAGTCGGCAGCATGACAGTGTAAAGTCGGCAGTCTGCCAGCCAGGCAGCGTGAAGTCAGAATCTCAGCAAACTGAGTGTGAAGTCAGCAGCCTAGCAGCCAGAATTAGGAATCGAAAATAAATTAAATAGGTGTGGAGATATCACGGAAACCTGAAACATATATATTTACAACATCATCACACGGCTTCTTACTGAAATGACTTAATATTTTGTATAAACATTCCTACGGAAAGAATTAATTTCTTTTGGGATGCTGACCTCACTCTGTTTGGCTGCTAGACTCCTTACATCACGCTGCCAAGCTGCTGGCTCCAGGCAGCCAGGCAGCTGACTTCACATTGTGCTGCAAGGTGGCATCGCGAACATAAAAATGAACGTATGTACTGATTTTGAAGCATATACAGAGAAAAGTGATAACTTACAGATATACTCAATTGCAAATAAATGTTACCTTAAGTTTACGCTAATGAAAATGTATTTAAATTTGATCACTGTATGATCAATATAATAAGTATTTTATGTTGTTTACAATGCAACATATTACAACTGCCCGCAGGAATTTCATTACCGGATATCCAAACTCAATGCCTCTGGCGGGCAAGCTATACGTGTAACCTGTTATGCAATATATAAATATGCTTGAATGACGAGCTCCAGTTTATATATATTTTAACACAGAAGCAAGGAAAACCGTATATATTTTGTTTTTGGCAATACCGATCTCTGCATATGACATTCAGCCAAAGTTCGTATTTCTCACCTTGCCACCGACTTACATTTTTTTTTCAGAGTGGTATCGCAAAAAAGAATTTACTATTGGCATTAGAACCGGAAGCAGCTGCCCTGTACTGTATCAACCTGCCACAGGACATAAGGTCTACCATGAATAATCTTGGAAGGAAGGGAGACAATTTCCTTGTTTGTGATTTAGGAGGTCAGTGTACACCAGTTTTATGTAACAAATTTCCTGTAAAATCATTTCGTTCTGGAATATATGCATTAGTTGACACGTGCTCCAGAGGTTCTTAAAACGAAGGGGTTATTAATCGCATATATCGTCATTACCAAATCAACGAGCGCCGTGGTCCAGTGGTAACGTATCCGATTACGGATCCGAAGGTTGTGGGTTCGAACCCCGTTGGAGGCAAGAATTATTCATGACCTTCCCAGGTGCAAAGTACTGTTCCAAACCAAGGAACCGTCGAGAGGGATTAGTATAAGTTGTAAGAACTTGTTTCCCATTCGACGTAAAATAAATAGGTTTAAACTTAATTAAACCAAATCAATAAAAATTATCCCTCGCCAATAATGAGTTTAAGATATTAAATTGGCCGTTTCTTGACTTGGCAGGTCTTGCCCTCTTTCATTCGGATCATCTCGGCAATTACTTTGAAATTCCGAACTTGTTTAAAAAGACTGCGTAGTTACGAATGGCTATCACGCAGTGGACATTGTTCTACGGCATACCAATATGGTCAAATTGCAATAATCTAGTTCAGCTGCATTTACAAACTTACCATTGCATACATATGCAATATGCCATTTCCTGAAAGAAATTTGCAAAAAGTCGACGAATGTGTCTATGTTCGAACCAACGATAGTCCAGATGTCAAAAGGATCATACTGTCAAACCACCAAGACCCATGCTGCATGTGATTTCACACATACCTTCTGTATCGATCTGGGCTGCTAAGTGTTTCAGCGGTTTCATTGATGAAACAACTTGATATATACATGTACATCTAATAAATGTTACACACTTCTAAATGAAAAACACTAGGGAAGGAAAACTAATTAAATAGCAAACGTAGCAGTTAGATAAAATATTACTGTATATCATTTTTCTAAAGAAGACACGTTGATTATGCAAAAGCTTTGTAATCATGATTTTTGAATGGTAATTTAAAAAAGTGGGCTGCCGCCCATACCGTCACTTAACAGATTTGTTGAAATGAAATCATTCACCAAAAATTCATGGAATATAGTTTCTATAAGGTTTCGCCTAAAAAGGTTTTGATGTTGTTGCAGTAATTGACACATCGAGTTTTCGTTTCGAAGAATATGAAAGCTTTTTGAGTCACCCTTGCGTCGGCGTTGCTGCTTTTGGTTAAAGTTTTGCATGCAAGTTACTATCAACCTTATATCTCAATAACCATTTATGATATTGACTTAAGATGTTATAAATATGTTCAGGGGCATCAGATAACCAAGATAGATAACTCTTTACTGAATTAAATATGAATTATGGCCCCTTTTTTACTTAGAAATTTTGGTTAAAGTTTTTCATGCAAAAGAAAATTTGGTTAAAATTTCGCATACAAGCAACTATCCAGCTTGTATCTCAGTAACCATTCATTGTATTAACTTGAAAGTTTATGGATATGTTTAGGGGCATCAGACAACCGAGGTAGATAACTCCTGATGGAATATGCAAGAAATTATGGCCCCTTTTTTAACTTAGAAATTTTGGTTAAAACTTTGCATGCAAGGTACTTTCATGCTTTTATCTCAGTATCCAGGCTTGCGATTAATTTGAAACATCTTAAATATGTTTTGAGGTACATGTATTTACATATATTATCATATATCAAAAAAACACAAGATATGTCAATATGCGTTAAATAGACCAAAATACAATAAACGAATAATGCATTGCGGCATCAGCCAAAGAAAAGCCCTATTAATTACTTCCATTCTTTAAGCTATATACAATATGATTGATATTTTCATTTCTTATCTTTTTCATTCCATTCACTAGCTTTTACAGTTATACTGAAATGAGAATTATAATACAAAATATGTAGCCCAACTGGATTCGAACTTGTAACCTAGTCCCGCAGCGTATTGCATAGAACAGTATAATGGACGCTTACCAATTTAGCTATTGAGCCAGTTGAAACTTAGACACTCATGTTGTCTATATATCATAGGTATGGAGGCATATATTCGCCAGCACTTAACAACTTAGTTTTCGACTTTGAAATTTGAATGCCAAGACCCAAACATACATCTTCTGAGAAAACCTGAAGATACATGTAATTCGACTTGAATTGAAAGCTCAAGAGCGCAAATAATCTTTTGAAGCTGACGTCAAATCTGACGTCATTGAAAGGTGAAAAATATTTGAATTTAAAAAATTTAACTTTTTTTCGAGGCAATTAGATTTTCTTGTTACTTGGATATTGGCAACATATTGAAAATTAACCCTTGAAGTTAGTAGGAAGTATAAGTAAAATTTAATAATAATACACATAACAAACCCTATACGTTTTCCGTGGAAAGCCGTAATTATTCAAGCATCAATTAAGCCAAAAGACCATAATATGTAAGCCTAAAATCGACTCACTATATATTGCTTATGTTAGCTAATATATACACTGCGAGTTTTGCGACTTAGATGGACGAGTCCACTACCAAGGTTGAATAAATAGGTCCAAATCCATTTTATACAGCTTACGCGGAAAAGAAAACATGACAAAAATATCTCATTTTTGCATTAAATATGTAATACTAATAATGACCACAGGCCAATGTATACATTTCAGAGATCTTCACATCTCCTCCTCAGTCAATAGATCTAATAATCGAACACTCACAGAAACAAAAACTTTTCTACTGCGATGACTAATTACGTTTGTGATCATCAAAGCCCAAATAACGTACGTATGTTATGATCTCGGAAATACATTGAAAAAGGTTCTCATATATAAATACCTCTGCATCGGACTCTTCGCCAGACTCTGTCTCCTGAAACTATTTCATAAAAGTTTGTTATATAATTTTGCTGACTATATTTATACTTTTTCACACATATAAATGCATATATTATTTTGAACAATATATATATATATAAAATTTTGTTGACTTCGTTCGCTATCAAAAATAACTTGTAAAGGTATACAGCGAACATCAGTATTTAATATCGTAATTAAGACAACTTAATCACACAGTTATCTTTCTAACATTGGAAATGAGATGTCCAAATCAGACCTTTCTCTAAGGAAATCCGAATTGCAGATTCACGATATAGAGTATATGTATTTATAAAAGACAGTATTATTTAACATTTAATGACATAACTTATGCACATTGCCCTAACAAGTACCTTGATACCACATGTTCGTTTGTAATCTGCATTTTGTATTTGATTAATATTAAGATTATTGATTAACAACTGCAAGGCTTTTAACTGGATTTCCCAGACTTACATCAGTAAACCATTGAATGTCAACGGCGAGCGACGACTCTATATTGTTTTCTGCAAACGTCCCTTCGAAGCTGCTAGCTCTCCGAACTTCGAACGATCCTGGCAAACGCAGTCCGAAGTCAACTGCTGCACCTTCATGGCTTCCGATCACAGGTATTAAGTCCTGTATATAGTTAATACAAATGGAGCCTACAAAATGTTCATATACATACATGTATTTTATACGAGATAAGATACAATTCAATTTCTGCCGTATATGCCTGTAATGTTGGTACATATCCTTTAATTACCGTTACTAAAAGTATTATCATGGTGACAATGTAATATAAAAAAAAATGTTTTGTTTTTGACAAACATGTAGTGCTTCCAAACTTGTTATCTTCCTCAGCCATGCCTTCTTGTAACAATTCAAATAAGAAGGTACAACACTTGTCACAATATGTGTCTAAGAAGAATGATTTTCCTATCTTAGGGCGTATAATTTTAATTATATATGGTCTGAAGGGCCTCCCATTCAGCATTCGGATGTCAAAGTTTTGCAGGTTGAAAGGTTACATTACACGGCGGAATGAGCGCGTATTGATTATATTAATCTGTCCAAAAATGACGAAATGATATGAATTTACGGTTTATTATCAAATATTATGTTCGACGTTCGTCAAATCTAAGTGGCCATCTGCTACAATTAATAACAATGACAATCTAGTATACAATCACGTCTCTGCGAAATGCCTGGCATTCTTTGGTTGAACTTCAGTTTACATTAAACCGACGAGCTGCCAAAAGTATTATGTGAGTATACATTTGTGTGTAATGAAATTAGAAAATTCTGACATTAGAAAAACAATCGACCCGACCTAGCGGCAAAGACAGAAATAAGCCTATAAGCCTATATTACTCTTTTTGGGTCGATACCACCTTCATGCTCTTCAATACCGCTTAATACCCTTCTTATATTTGTTCAATCAATAAAAGCCATGTTTCCTAAAACTTACTGTCATTCGGTCAGTCAGGGAGAAGCGACGAGTTACTGACGTTGAATCGGGGAAGCGCATTCGTATTGTGATACCCGATGTCGGTTCTGGTTGGATTTGGCTGCGGAGGGCTGACCGTAAGTTATCGAGTTCATGAACCCGTCTCTCTTCACGTTGGCGACGTCTTTCCTCATGTATCTCATGTGACTGTTGCCTTCGGGTCTGCATGTAGTTATTACAGAGTGGATAACGAAATTAATATGTCGGAAAAATAATTGATGCCTGTAATTCACAAATTACATTCATACATTTAACGGATTTAAATCAAGTATCCAGAAACAGAGACTGCTTTAAATAAAAAATAAATTACTATCATTTAATATTTTATATTTCTGATCGGCCTTAGTCGCAAAGTCATATGCATGAGTCAATAAAATAGATGCTTGCCATACACCATATAACATGGAGTCCTTTCGTTTGTGTTGTATATATTTGTCGTTTGTCGATATAATTTTCATTATGTACATCTTTCTTTAAAAAAAATATATGAACTATTTCTCCTACCACATTGCATAGACATTACTTCATAGACATTACTTCATAGACATTACTTTGGTCATTTTACTGTTATTTAACATATGCGTTAAGGAACTTTATAATTCATCTATGTGAAAATATCTCTCTGTATAGTACTTAATACTATTTTTATTACTCATGCAGTATTTTTAAATCAATTTCTTATGGAAGCATGATAAATATCTATTTATTGACACATCAAATTTAGAGAATATCCACGATATACAATATTCCCTAACGTTAAATACCGTCGAATTTGTGTCTATCACGGAATGGTTGACAGAGAAATGCGTGGTCTTCATACAACTTTATCACACGTTATCCTGTGAATGGAACCCCAAACATTATTCATGATACTTCTCGGTCAGATAAATATACTGGAATTTAAGCCTACCCAGTAACTAAGTTTGAATTGCCTTACCCTTTCTTGGTCAACTCTCAATGATTCATTATAGGCCACGTCTTGCTGTTGTCGAATGCGCCTTGTGTCCTCGATGGTTTCTCTGACATCATCATCATCAGGCACCCTAGCCAGCAACTGTAAAGAAGTTCAAAAACGTTAATAACGTCATTTCACAACAGAGCGCCTGAAATACACGCTTTTTAGACTTATTATGTGACGTCATGGTTTGTGATTTAACGTCTCTACATAGGACGTAACCATCTGTGACTGGTATATGAATGAAGTATTTATGCAAACCCAATGAATTATAACATCTAAAAAAACATAAACTTTTATAGATAAACAAAACATTGTAATTGTGTGGTTCATTTTGTCTGTTACTTTAATCATACATGTAGTTTTATTATATTATAGTATAATTACTATTATGTCACAAGAACTTCTTCATTATATTGTCATATGTTTTGTGAATGAAAATCAAATCTTATTCATATTATACCACACATGGTGCATCTTACATTTTGTTGGGGGGGGGGGGGGTGTAATCATGTTCCTTAAAAATCATGCTGATCAAGCTTCAAATTAATGTATTATATATACTACAGCAAAGAAGTAAACATTGTAACATGATATATATAGAACGTACGGTTAGGGTTCCCATGGGCGCATGGTTAATTGCCTCAGTTGGTCGGATGTAGACTGTAGGCGGGTTGCGCAATCGTCTCCGCTCCCCAATAAAAAACGTTCGAAATCCACTCGCAGACCAGTGTATCTCTGGTATTACACTGAGGCATCCGCCTCTCTCCGAACGACAGAGCTGGTATGGCGTCACCCTGAGCGCCGGGAACAACATCTGCAAATATCCATCAACCCTTTCTCTGTCTCAGTCGAGATTCATGGAACAAAGCTCTCTTGCGTTTAGATACTGTGCGTCAGGACAGCCTGAAAACGTTTCATCTTTCAATAATATAGGATTCATTAGGTATACGCTACTAGCAACATTATTATATTGCTCAAGACCTACGTCCATGTCCTACAAGTTTCAAAATATATTAAACCACTTTTTGAAGTCGCACCCTTAATGGCACTCAGAAGGATTGAATAATAAACAACATTATTGTATTGTATGCTTAAAATGACGCTTAACAATATTAATCTTCCGATTTTACGCTTGCGACTTTTTTCTCATCTTAATCTCGGACATTAAAAAGTTTCTTTAAAAATACATGTTAAATAGTTGTTTCTGCAAATATGTAAACAATTACCATTCTCAACCCATTTTAAACACTGGTCATTCTATATTTCTGCTTTGTTAGCCTTAATAAAATATTGCTTAAACCTACATATCGGGGAAAGATATTGCATGGTTTACCCATTTTTCAAGAAGTATTTTGGTTAATATTGCCAAATATAAAAAGTCGTTTACCGATTGGTTAATGTTTAATATATCATCATGTAAGGTACCACTTTAGCGGGATTATTCAAAAATACCAATAAAGACAAAAAGGATAAAAAAATATTCTAAATTTGATATATTTGATACAGAGATAATGGTTTACGAGAAAAACAGAAAGAAAAAAGGACCTACTGCATTTCGAACTTACAACCCTCAGTTTCATTATGGATGCTTTTCAACTGGAGGTAATGCATTTGGGTGCGACTACCTTTAAACACTTTCCCATAAGATACCTATAAGATGTAGTTTTATCATACTAGAAACATTTCCCCTGGGAACATACACCTGGGATTCTCCTAGTTCTTGCCCCCCACCCCCCAACTGATGTACCTATTAGTATTTGATGTTCCTAAATTGAATTTATAATTTAAATGACATTAGATAGGGGGATTTGAGACTTAGAAAACTCTTCAAATTGACGAGGGATAACATGTAGATACCTTGGTAGAACAGGATGGTGGTGGTCTTAATATGTATTCAATATGCAAAACCAGGGAACCCGGAAATATACAACTTTTTCAATTTTCCAAGGTAGAGAATTTGAACAAGAGGGCCAAGATGACCCTTGATCGCTCACCTGAGAATGATGATTGCTTAAGAAATAAAGATGTTTGAGTGTAAAAGTGAAATCTGGCTTTTTTATGGTGAAAAGGGCATAACTCCTAAATTTACTAGTCAATATCAGTTATAATTGAACCCGATTGCGACATTATGGGCATAAACACTGTCTTAAAGTTTAAAAAAGATTGTTAAAAAATGAAGTTAGTAGAGAATAAACAAAGAGAAATCTTGCATTTTTTGTATTAAAAAGGGAATAACTCCTGACCTAAATGGCCCATCTCAGCCACAATAAAGTTTGAAGATGATTGCTAAAAAAGGGAAGATGCTGAGTGTAAACAATATGAAATATAGCATTTTTTGAATATTAAAAGGGGCATAACTCCTAACCTAATTGACGGATCTCAGCCATAATCGAACTCAATCGAGACATTATGGTCATAAACATTGTTTTTAAGTTTGAAGATGATTGCTTAAGAAATAAAGGTGAAAGAGTGTAAACACTAAAAATTGTTGACGCCGCCCGACGCACACCGCACGACGGACACTCACGGGATCCCAGGAATATAAAACATTTTCAAATGCCTGAGGGAAATTTGAAATACGTTTTCCTGGTCTCGGGAGGTCACTTGAAATCGTTACACCGGGCTTAATCGTGCGAGGTTTTTCACATTTTAACTGTCGTCACGACATAATTTAAGGCAACACGCTGATAAAATTTGGTCATCATAACGACGTCCAATGCTATTATCACGTATTTTATGTCTTTAAAGAAGGAACAGGCCCCGTGTTCTCGAAAATACTCAAGTACAATCTCAGGCTCAAATTTGAGTATCATACTCAAATCCCTGTTGAAACTAATGGGCATGGTTTGAGTATAAGTATGAAAATCTTACTTAAGTCCTATTTCTATTTTCGAGAACACGGGACCAGATGTTGTCTAGAAGTCATTTTTTTCCACAATGCCATGATATATGACGAAATGGGGCGATGAAATGACTTGCCCATCACTTTCACGTCAACTCAGGGGGTCAATTAACGATTCCATAGGTAAGCAAAAGGTGTAATGATGCTCACATCTGCGATAACGTTTCCGAAATCGATTCCAACGAATATCACACTGCAGAAAACGCACACATGTTTATGTATACGAAAACACACCGTTGAGTCTCCGTTTAATTGAAAGAATGATATTTTTTATAGTGCCACCGAAAGGTTCTTTGGTATACTCTGAAATGACATCGTTTCTGTTACTTGGTTTTTGGTGCTTAAGTTTGCTTACCTAAACCAAACCTTGATAGTTCCCTGTAGTCTAGTCTGCAGATTGTTCGTTGTGCGGGTGATCGCAGGCAAATGACTCTCAGGTGTAGGGTGTCTGTCGGCCGATTTGATCCTCTGACAGTGCGCCGTTGTGCAGGTCGAAATGCTGAAGCAATACGCGCTGCAAGTGCAGACGTCAGCTCGGGACTTCGGACAATCTCGTTCGTGCGCTGAGTAAAACGATTAGCAATTCGGTTTAGGCGAGCAATCTGTTCGTCTGAAAAATAATATTTACACTATTTCTAATGGTAATTTTGATACTAATAATTATCAGTGTTTTTAGTATTAATAAAACGAATTGTATTTATTACCAAAATCATATTTTATGCGAGGCAGAGAATTAGCTAAAGTGTTAGAAATAAAAGTTTTTATGTCAAAGTAAATATTAATGGCACAAAATAATTGCCTTTGGCATAAAAGCACATAAGATTTGATTTCTCTATGCTGTTACGTAAGTATAACTTAATGTGTACCTTTACCATATGGGCGAAAAGAGTTAATTTTGATGCTCGTAACCATGTTACACGGATTTGTATAGGACTTCTAAGCTTTTCAATGGTTATTGTAATACCTGTATATTTAACATCCAAAAATAAATACAAGCTCCTTGGCATGTAACTCTGACCTTTGCAGTAAAGCATAATTATGTGGGTATTTGATACAAGGCGCTTGATGGGTTAGTTAAGATATTTGATTCAAAGCGCTGAAGGCACTAGAGTTGTGTGTGTCTCAAGTGAAAGTTGGTTTCACGGACTGCAGCTTTATAAAACCCTTAGACACTTTACTACTTTAATTAATGAATGAAACCCCAATAAGATAACCAAGTAGAGTCGAATGAACTTACCGTAAGGTTTGAATATAGATTTCAAGAAATGTTGGCACGTACTTGCATGTGTTGATTAATACTGTGTGTATATATAAAAAGATTGCATCTAAAAATTTTATACATTTTTTTTTCGAAGAGTTATATGTTGATTGCTACTTCTGCTAAATTACAAACCGAACTGTGAAGGCCAATATTATAATTGGGCTAATAATTATAATAGGTTTCCAGGTATGAATAAGCAGAGCATCAGATCACAGAGGCTAGAGGGTTCCTGACTGGTTGTTCCTTCCAACAATTCATTAAAATTAGGGAAACCTGCGTATGACATGGATATTAAGCAACAATTACATCAGGTTTGGTGACTATGTTATTATGCAAAATTGCTAGGTGTTATCCTTATGTGCTTGTTGATATCCAGGATTGGTTGGTAATGTAACTGAATACTGCAGTGCGGCAGCGCTATATCTGTCTCAAATAGACATAGTATCTAAACGACTGAAATTCTGTCGGCGGGATGTCAAACCCTATAAATAAACACACTTTATTATTGAAGTATGAAATGGAGTTATATATATAATTCGTGCTGAAGAAACTGCCTATATAGTAGTCCCATCAATGTGCCGCTCGGCGCGACATGCTATTTTTGATACTGGTTGCCACGCCTCCTCGTAAGGGATATCGCCAAACCGAAAGTAGAACGATGTACACAAATGTGGACTATATATATAGATCAATTAATATGCTTTCTATTATAACTTTCATTACGTAGCCTCTGTAAGGGAATGCCTCGGATTCGAATCAATTTTAATATTAAATGTTAATTTCAATTTACCTATATTAAATAAATGAAATGACATAAAATATATCAGACATAGATAAAAAAAGTGAAATTGTGTTGTTTCATATTTGCTTCCTTTTGATTAAAGTACAAAAAATATGTAGATGTTGTAAACTGTATAAAATACAGAGAGAGAGAGAGAGAGAAGGGGGGATCGTAAGCAGTCCATTAAAGCGGGTTAATAAGTTTGGGTTATTTGGCGTGGCATGAAAATTTGATATTCGTTCATTTAATTTTACTATAATATACAAGTTAAATATCATTAACAACCCCCCCCCCCCAAAAAAAAAAAAAAAAAAAAAAACCAGCCCTGGAATCGGGTTGTCGTTGGTTGGATCCTCGGCCGCGACAAACCAAAGTCGTAGAAAAATAGTACTGGTACTACTTGCTTCGAGCTCAGCATATAAGGGTAGTTCCGGAACTAGTGTATGAATACCAATCTATTCGATAACAATGTTCTAACAACCTATCCAACATTTCACTAACGCTAACCCGCACGCACTATGTCATAAAGGCTATCACCAAGCACCAAGCATAATGCAACGACGCATGATGTAAACCAAATTGTTTTAAGCTGCATGGTGCAAGGTATACCAGGAAAATATATGATATACAAAAAAAGGGGGGGGGGCAGTCAATCGAATGTCCGTCGGTCAGT
>CM037783.1:68256211-68306211 GCA_021229015.1 Solen grandis | reverse complement strand
GAGATGAAGCATGATATCTAGTTATTGTTCTTGGTAAGTAAAGTTTGACCATTGTACAAAGTATAAACTCAATCCTTAAGTTCGTTCAGAGTTGTGACATACAGATGCGACTAGAGACACTAATCATTTGAGACTCTAACAAGAAAAGATTAAAACCAAAATGTTTCAAATGGCTTACATTAAACATATTGTCCCCCTCTCATTTCTACTGTTTTGACCTTATAACCGAACCTGACTATGTGCAGGACCCTCATATTAGAAAAATCAAACTCTCTATAAATAATATACATATAGAAAGGTCAATTTTCTTTGACTGAATATCAGTGTCCTGTGGTCCTTGATTTAAATCAAAAGGTTACAAACGCAAAATAATGGAAGTATAAAAACTGGAATAAAGAAATTCTAAATATGCGTATAACCCAAGAATATAAAAAATAAATATTACATAAAAACGGTCTCGGCAGGACTAGAACTCAAGACCCCTTGCAAGAACAAAATACTGAACGATGCTCTTACCAATTGAGCTAATTCCGCAGCCACAATTTTCATATTCAAATAAGGTTATTTATAGGTAGTTTAATGAATTAAACTGCGGATGAACACCGAATTATAAACTCGCTTCTTTTACAGTTTTAATTTGCACAGAAATTGTGATTAAACCTAGAGCTTTCAAAATCCTGCAATACATTTAATTTTTATCAAAACTGCAATGTGTACTTCTACAACCAGTGGTACTATTTTTCAACACGGACTATAGATAAGTGGCGGTAATGTGATTGTAAGTAGAAAATCCACTGTCTGATTTTAGAAGCTTTCGCTTCTAATAAATGAGCTTATAAAATCATTTTCAGTGCATTTCATGAATGAAAACACATTATATGTTTTTAATTTTGATTTATGTAAAATCGACACTATTATTTTGTTTGACGTACTATTACAAGATTGAGAGATAGCATTAATATGTTTGCTTATATCCACGTGTATATTTCAAAATTCAATTTTCGTTTTAATCATATGATCCGTATAGAGCAAAAAAAAAAAAATCGAAATATACAATATTTAAGACGTTATAATTCATTCATTGTAAATTGTCGTATATTAGACAGAATTATTACTTGGTTATACAAAAAATATAAATAACCTTTCTTACAAAATGAAATAACCACTTTTATAAAAACCAAGATTTGAAAATTTGGCACGAACAACGGAAGGAAATCAATCAACTTAGCAAATGCCGTGTATTTGATCTGAACGAACCGTTGCGTGAGGCATGCGCTTCACATTTACATGACTGCCATTTTCTCTAGAGATGCTAAAATCGAGTACTCCATAATTCTTTGTAAATTCAAATATATACGAAAGTTAAGTTAAATTAGGACTTACATATAGGCATATTTTTTCTGATGAAACTTCGCGGGGATGCATAATGTGCAAATGTACTTTACAACCGCTATTTTTTTCCACAAATAACAATTAAAATATTGCCCAAGAATTTTTTTTTTTTCAATTCAATTTTTCTCACTTTTTAAAACTATGCGTTTGAAATAATTTCTCAAGAATTTGAGGACAATTTTCGTCAGTGTTAAAACATGACAAGAACCGCATACAACAGAACTAACATAGACATGAATGGGAGTAATTTGGCTGAAAGTAAAACTTGGCGGTGCATTAATTTAGCAGTTATTATTTGTAATTGATAATGTTAAAATTTAAAATGTAGCCTTGAGGGGGGGGGGGGGGGGGGCAGGAAAGACCAATAGAATTGCCTTTACGTAATTACTTGTCTGTATATCTATTTTTATAACAGCTTGTACAATTGGCATGAATACATATATCTGGATTGAAGAAAATGATATTGCAATATACATCTTTATACGAGTTAATTAATTTAGCCTTATGTTGTGAACAGGCTTATCGTGTTTCCTTTCATCCCGATTTGAAAATAAAATTCTTAAAATTTTTGCTCATCACTACCGACGGTTCTTATGCAAGACAAGTACATTTCGACTGTGAATGCCATGAATCTCTCTCTCTCCCTCTTTTGAATTGCTCTTGCAACCCGTTTATTTTCAAAATCGTACAACATCCATATATAGACATGTATTGGTATATATTATTATGAATCTAAAGCTATCACACTAAGTATGGTACATGTACATTATAGTATGTTATTTAATATATGTGCAATGGAAATTTCTCTGACATGCTTCAACGATGATAAATTGAAGATATCAAATCTCTGCTATAAAAGTACATAGATATGTATTTGGAATCTAGATTTAAAGGCCCATTATGCTTCCAAATGCAGTGTTTATTCTTCGGAGAGAAAAGCAAAGTGTGTGCTACAGATTTGTTACGAGATGCAATCTGTACATACTCGTTGACGACAACGTTACTACAATGCATAAATAAGAAAGAATATGTTACTTAAGATCAATGAATTTTTTGCAAAAAAAATAATTTGAATATTCCGCATATCTTCGTTAATTTTCTAAAGACGTTTTGTATTTCCCAGTTAACAAAGCACGAGTGCATAAATTGATGGCATAGCAGATAACAAATTGTGATTCGACGACGGTTTTTTAAATTCATATTATCTCCGACTACAGACTGTCTTTGGGAATATTCGCCAATGCAAAATGTATCAAATGAGAGTATTTTGACAGCTATCCAAAATACCAAAATGCGTAATTTTATCAAAATTATCAATGCGTTGAACTGTTATTTTACAGTAGATATTTGCTTAGTTTGTACCATTTGTGTTGGCCTACGATATACCAATGTTATTTTATATTTCTTTTTCATGAAAACTAAATCATTATGAAAAATCATTTGCCTTTAATATTTCACATATAACTGAGCTAAGTTAAGTCGTGAACAAGTTTTACTTTAACATAATGCATCGTGAACATATAGAGAATAGTATGTTTGGATATTCTAACTATATATGGATAGCCAGATTGAATATGCAATCTAAGAGATTATAACGTTTTTTATTATGTGTGTGTGTGTGTGTTTTGTTTGTTTGTTGTTGTTTTTTTTGTTGTTGTTGTTGTTGTTGTTGTTTTCATGAACTCAATGGGCTAAATCTTATTAACGTTGTTTTACACAATCCTTGAATAGACTGACACACATATTGCGACAGTACCTATTCAGTCTTAACTTTGAATTAGAATAGGCTGCTATCAAAGGGAGATGAATAGGAAAAATGAAACAATAATTTAAAGAGGTTAACGTTTGTCTGAACATTTCTTGCTCCAACAGGGTTTCATCCCACATCATTCGAATATACAGTTTTGTACAATACTTCTCGGTATTAGCTGTCCTTTATATTGTAATATGAAAGCTCAACACTTTTTTACTTTGAATGATGCTAAAATAATACATGTCTGTTTGTGCTAAATAATGATTGGAATAGAAATCGACGTAGATGTAGCGAATTGCTATAACTGCTTTAATCAGACTCACTATTGAATCTATTCTTTTGGTTTTGTTGCTGCTGCTGCTATTTTTGTAATGGATGATGATGATGTTTTTTGTTTTGTTTTGTTTGTTTTTATGTTAATGATTAAGTTTCCCTTGGGGAAATATAGTCTAGTTCCTAATGTTACTGCATGTTTTAAGATCAAACCCCAATACAAGAAAATAATTCTCGTAATGCAGTTTCAGTAAATCTCCTTGTTGGTTAATTGATAATTTCGAATATAAAAATTAACCTTATTTCTATGAAAAAGAGTTTAATTGCAACTAAATATGGCTTTGATAATAGTCTGTTCTTGGTCCTTAAGAGGTGTAGGTGTAGAAGAGAGGGGTTGAATCTATTTTTCATCATATGAAACAGAATACACACGCGTAGAGACACAAGCATACTGCATGACATTTGTCATAAGTAACACATCCGAAGTGCTCAAATTGGGATTCGAAACCACCGCGGTAGTGTTCTGACTGTTTGTTTGTCAATAGCCACAAATTTCCATGCTTTATCTGTGATAAGGTATACCTTATACTTTTAGAATTTACCTTCGAGGCGTTTGAGCAGGGTTTTTTTTATTGCGGACAGATTTTTCTAAAATTTTGCACATAAGTACTTTAGGTTATATCAATAAGATAAATGAATTAAAATTCTAGGGTTCACATGCTCGTTTTAGAGATTAACATTATGACAGAATGTTTGCAAAAGTTTGTTGCAAAAACAAAAACACGGCATTTCATTTCTAAATATTTAAAAAAGCATACTAAGGTTATATTTAAAAATGAATCGTCACAATTTGTAACTCATAATGTATTTTATACGTTACAGGTACAAATACTGCCAAACATGCGTGGAAAACACCAAAATAGCATAAAATATCCATAATGCCAGGACCGAAATCCAAGCAAAACTTACCCCATAATGATACCAAATAAATACAGATCTATAAGGAAAATAACTTAATCGTACGGAGAGAATGTATACAACTAAGAATAAACATGATTAAGTACAATGCGATATTTTTCCTTGTCAAGCTCATTAAGATGAGGTGTGTGTGCATGTGTGTGGTGTGTGCTTCCCCTCTTTCCTGGTGATAATTAAAGGCGTATATCACAATAGCGCCATTTTACTATAAAGATAAAGAAGGAAATTCAAAACTAGCGAACAGATTTTTTAAACTTGGCATGATTATAGAGAATCACACTAGAAACAAATTTATGGAATAAAAAACGGGGGTCTACGTGCTACTTTTTTAGTTATCTGCCCCTGAATATGAATTTTGGCTCTTTTCTGTCATTTCTGTTCGATTTTGATTTTCCTTCTTTGTTTATATAGTAAATTGATATACGCCTTTAAGATATAAAATTAAGGAAGAAATAAATGCTTGGTCAGCGTTTGTGCTGGTTTGATAAGATACATAATTAAGAAATAAAGTTAAGCATTACCTTTTTGTTCTATTGTTCACTGTTCTGTACATGTTTTATTTCATCTTCAGACTGTTTACTCCATTAATTCATTAAAATGACTGCATCCTAATGGCAGATGATCTATCTTAAGACCAAATCTAAACAAATGACGAATTAAATGTAGATAGTTACCTAGAAATGTTTGCTATTTAACAATGTAACAATATAATATGTTCGAGAAAGGTTTCCCACAAAGTATTGCTCTAAAATTGAAGATATAATCCTTATATCGAACCCTTCATGAAAATGTCTTATTTAGGGATCGCACCGTTCAATCAGTCCGTTGCTTCGAGAATGTTTAAATGTAATTTCAAATATTAGCCAAAACTTCACAATTAGTTTTTATAATGATCGATTCATGCTTCCGGAGATTGCCAACTGAAGCCAATTTTGATGACTGCAACAGCAACCGTGACAACACTGATCATCTTAACATTTCAACGGTGGCATAAAAGGGAAATGTAAGCTATTTTATTTCGCTTGCGAACACGATACCAACTGTGTGCAAACGCAATGGTTTTCGCGTGCGAACGAGTTAACAAACATATCCCCTTTATGCCACTGTGCATTTCTCAGGTTTCTTATACCTTAGTTCATGTATCTACACTGTTATAATAATATTTATTAGTTGTTAATTATCTTTATATGTGAATATTCTCAATTGGAAAAAAATGTTTATGCGTAGGTTTCAGACGATTCTAAACAAAGGTTATCATTTGCACGTACGTATATAGGTATTCAATTAAAGGTATTTGTTTATTAATGGCATCAGTGTACTTTGAAAATTTTGAAAATGTCTCTCAAACTGGTCGGCTGTAACACGATGTATTCGAATTTTACTTTTTGAAAGAGTATTTATATATATATATTGGATAAGTTTACTAGTTCAACGATAACATACGGAATATTTTCAAAACATCAATATAAAGCAAACTAGCACAGCTTTTTATTTGCTCCCAAAAATCCTCGGAATATTGCATTATTATCCCGCAATATTTACCAAGTACCCATCTACTTTGATATTTAAGTACACAATTATTTTAACCTACATGTATAACCAACTTTACTTATTTTGATACGCATGTACGTAATTTTCATAGGAATGTATTAATTAGTCGTACTGAAGGAAATAAACGTCATTTGTTTTCGCTCGTAAATTAGTCATAAGAATTATTTTTCACTAAGAAAAACTTATGATGATTCTACAAATATCCATTGAACTAAGTTTAACCAGTAACGTCCTTGCATTGAAAAAATAGGCTCTGTGACCGTCCAATAATGTTGATTTGCGAGATAAAGAACATTATTTAAGGCAAACTTTCTTGCCTTAACTTTTTGTTCAAAAATCTAACGCAATCACCACAAGGTAAAACACGTCTGCTCATTTGCGCTCGTGTGAACAACTGTTTAAAACACGAGACGTTCAGAAAAAACAAATGATTATTTTTCCACTGTTAATTTCCCCCAGCATGCACTTGGATTGGTTCTTGTAACACAAAAATCAGTGAAAAATTATTGTACAGCGAGAGATAAACAGACAGATGTATAACGTTAAGTATTTTGTTAAAGTGAAACCATCACCTATGTACAACTGTCAACTAAATGCTTAATATTTCTACGTCTCGTATTATGACAGACTTGCAATAAATAAGACGTCTACTGAACAACAAAAAAATGTATGTGATTAAAGTCAGTTTATATTTATTTGTGTTTTCGCATGAAATATGTGCCTGACAGTTTCAATGCCGCCAGCTGGAAGCAACTTGGTGCAATAAGAATGTAATTCATTAAAATGAATTACGTTCTGTCACAAAGTATGGCACTTTTATCGGAATCGTTCCCAGTGAGTTTTATAAATGAGCACAAAAGGCAACGGTTCTTTTATGGTTAAGACATGCAATATAAAGCATTCTGAAAACAATATACAAAATAGAAGAGAATATTAACTACAAAATTAACCTTGCTTAAGTATGCAATTACTTTCACTTGAAGCAAATTGGCGTCAAACATTCATCTTTGATTAAAGTAGGATTCAAGGATCCATAAAGGTTGCTGGCGTCGTAAAATAATACAAACAAGAAAAATAATCTTATTAATCATCCGTTAAGCAAAATTATGTATAAAATGACAGAAAGTCTACTTAACTGTATGCCTATTCCTGATTCTGTTTGTTGTGTGTTGTTGTTGTTTTTGTTTTACAACAAATGGTTTCATGGATGAATTCCTCTCTCTTATGAAAATGTAATGTGTCATAAAATGGGAGCAAATATATATTGGCCTTTCGAAGTGTACATGTGATGAAGCCTCTCACCATGCTTACGATAGGTCAGTGTGTCACAGCGAGAGTATACTCAACAAGGGCAGCAAATGAGACACAACAAAAACCAATGGAAGCGTTTGTTGAATTTTAGTATAAAAAGAAACTGTGGAAGCGGCATGGTACATATCCGTTCGAGCTTGCACTAGCGAAGTGCCAATATAATATCGACAATACTATGCACACTGGCGAAATGCCGATATAATATCGACAATACAATGTACTACCTGCATTTTTCAGATAGCACATGTGATTAAACGTTACAACGCTATATTTCTTAATTCTGCATGTCCTTTCTCAGTTTTAAACTGTACCCTTAGTTGTTTATGGGGTTGATTGCTGAAAATTTATATACTAAATAGAAAATGGTGTAGACTATAATCGGACTGCACGAATTTGATTAACGAGTACATTGGTCGCAAAGGTAGTCACAAAGTAAAACTAACATTACGGGTTCTACATGTACGTGTTTATGCAATTTCTTTTTAACAAACGAATGTCGCATAATCTAATATATATAAAGATACAAACATGTATATATAGCAGTAGTCCTAATTTCACAGCTATAGTTTTGGGTAGACCGGTATTATACTAACTAGTAGATATAACATGACAAACTGAAAGCATCATTCAACTAGAACTTGATTAAATATTTAAGATATCTAAAAGGTTTAGTAAAATTAAATTCCTAGAGAAAATTAAAATAAAATCAAAATGACCATATATCTATATTAAATAAATATATTTTTTAGGGGCGGGGATGGGGGTGTCTTAGCAATGCCTGGAGTTTTGCTAACAACAGACTGTAAGAAATTCCAGAAATTTCAAAAAAGATACTGCACCAAATCGATCAATAATGAGCTTATATATTTTCAGACTCAATTTTATTCAATCACTACACTTCAAATTCCTATCCGATTCTAAACAGAGATACATATTTATATGCATATGTCTTTTTGAATATTAAACAAACACATCCAAGTCTTACACCGCTAGTCTTAAAATGGATCTATTAATGTTCAATCTTCATTAGTCGTTGTTGTAAGAAATAGTTTTGGACTTGAATACATCAATTATATATTATAAAGTATTTATGAGTTCTTTCGATGTTTACACACATTCACACATATACAGACAATGAAAGAGAGAGAGAGATTGTTTGTTTGTTGGGTTTAACGTCCCACCGACAGTAGAGAGAGAGAGAGAGACAAGAGGAAGAAAAAAAGTTCCACTACATCCGCTGATGCAATGCTGTTATAGTTACGCTCTCCTTATTTCACCTCCGACAAATACGCGAAATTCAACAAAAGGTGATAAATGTAATGTGTATGAGTAATGGAGACGTTTAAATAACATAATGCCAAAAAAAAATTGTTTAATTAAAGATAATTAACTTAATTTCAGAATATCTGTTAATGACACACTTTAATTTATGAGATCGGCTATGACATATAAATGGAAACATAACTGACATGCACTGTATCACGTGATCATGGCGGATAGTACGAGCTGAAATTTTCGGCGGGATGTTAACAGACTTCAAAATAAGCTAGATGAGGTATTCATGCAATATAACGTCACATCTATTGTGGTTTGCCATCATTATTTACATATTTCATACATCGTGGCGATCGGTTTTGGACATAGAGCTTAATCACGCTTTCTCTGTTGGAAAAATGAATCGTTTTCAAATTCTCCAAGAGCGGGATACCCCACCCGCACCCCCACCCACACATATTGAAGCGAGTGGTGATCATCATAGCTCGACAATAACAAGGCATGATTTTCTAAACTCGTCCATAGACTATAAACTGACTTGTATGTTTGATGAGTTACGTTGTATTAGAAATGATCAAATTCATTGCAACCGTGGTTTAGCGATATTTGAGAAATCACTCATGTGTGCCGAACGAAATCTAGGTCAAGTTGTACAAATCACAAACAGTCAAACAGAATTCATGAAGACATTGGCATATAAGTCTATAGACATCGAAGCACGATCTCGTAGAAATAACTTGATTTTTCGAGGTTTCAGTGAAAATAGAGGTGAAAATTGTTTCTCATTGATTAGAGACTTCCTTGATAATCATCTAGATATTGACCCCAATACAGTATATCTTGCACGAGCCCACAGGTTGGGAAGACGAGACCCACAAAAGCAGGTGCAGCGGAGACCTATAATAGTCAATTTTCGTGACTATTGTGACATAGAAAACATCATGGGAAGTGTCTACATGTTGAAAGGTACCAACTTTTCTATAGATTACGATTACCCGAGGGAGATCCAGTCTGCCCGAGCCCGTCTCTGGCCAAAATATAAACAGATAAAATCTGAACATCCTCAATCAAAGACACAGATTGTATACCCTGCAAAGTTATTAAAAGACGGCCGTGTTATTCATGATGAACTACCCGAGTGGTCCAGATATATCAACACAAGCAGACTGACACACATAGAGAAACTGTCAGGAGTCAAATTATGTAGTGGTCAAGTTGAGAGTGGTGTTTACCAAATGTTAATGGATTAGTATCAGATGCTGATCAAATGGAAGCAAACAACTTACCACAGCCAAATCCGTCTGTTTGTTCTCTTCCTGTTGCCATGAGCAACACTGTTATACACCCACATTTTCAAAACACACATGTCCAACACATTATTCCAGTTGTCAACAATAATCCACCTCAGGAACTGTCACAATATATGCCAACCGATCTGACTTACACTGTCAACCACTTGCATCAAGATACTCAGCACACTCCCGTACATGCAAGCAGCATCGAACCAGGCCGGCAATTATTAGTATTAAACCCACAACCATCAGTTCACATGGAAGCCCAAAACGCATCTCACGTGGAAACGTGCGTCACAACCAACACATCTATGTCAATGGTCAACTCACAGGGCCCCATTAATGAACCGCCAGTTTTGCAGTCTCCCGCCTGTAACACCCAACTGTCACAGCAACAACTTACAACCCAAAGCAGCGAGCATATTTTGCCATCTTCACTTCCTGATAACTCGTGTATCGAAAGTGAATGTAAACAAACACCTCAAATCAATACACAGCCACCTGTCTCACCTGTGAGAGGTAGAGCACGCGTAGCACGTGCTACCTCAAGGTCAGAGAAACGCTCTCACTCTACCAAACCTTACCGTAGACAAAGTGAAAGTGTCACACGTAATACAAATCGGATTTTACCCAATTCTATTATTAATAACCAATCACAGGATAACACCGATTGTCGGGTTTTCCCAAACAGTCAAAGTTAGTTAACCGAGGAGAAGGTCACGCTGCGATGTGTTCTTCTTAATATCCAAGGTCTCGTTACAAAACGCACAAACAAACTTACCTCCCCTGAATTAATAAGTGTGTTTAAGTCACATGATATTGTTTTATTGACGGAGACTTGGTCTAATACACTTTTTGATTTTAATGTAAATGATTTTGAACATTTTGCTTTACACAGGACTGAAAACAAGTTGTCTTCTAAACGTTCCTCAGGCGGTGTTATTGTTTATATTAGAAATGAATTTGTATCAAGTGATACACTGGTGTTTCAAAGTCATGATGGATGACATTATTTGTGTGAAAATAAATGGCTGTAAACTTGGTTTGAAAAGTGATTTGTTCATTTGTTTATGTTACATAGTTCCTGAAAATAGTACGCGACAGGGCATGATTGATTCACATACTTATGATAGATTGTTACAACATATTGTTTCTTTAAATTCTCGAAATGATAATGATCTCAATCTACTAATATGCGGTGACTTGAACTCTCATACATCTGATAGTCCTGATTTTGTTCCTAATGACAGTTTATCAAATATACACGTTTTAGCAGACGATTATTGTACTGATGATTTCGCACCCCGTATCTCTAAGGATAAAGGCAGGCTTAATAGTAACGGTGTTATGTTATTAGATCTTTGTAAGCAAACTGGGATGCGAATATTAAATGGGCGTGTAGGTAATGATAAAAATATAGGTCAGTATACATATGTTGGTAACAGAGGTTCTAGTGTAGTTGATTACGTAATCAGCACACAAAACTTATTTGATTTCATTGACTATTTTAACATTGACGGCCCAAATATTCTTTCTGATCATTGTATGATAGATTTTAATTTAGGTTTTCAAAAATGTCACACAACTTTTGTTAATAACGATGAACAATATGACCAGATTAATTACAAATATGTTTGGAACACAGATAATATACAAGATTACAAAGATCGTTTATCAATGATTGATACCAAACATGATTTGGAACATTTTAAATCTAGAGTATGCAATGCAAACTCGAATAAGGATATTGATACGTGTATTCAGGAATTCTCTGGAATTTTCGATGAGGTTGTTGCACCTCTATTTAAATGTTCTCTACGTTCCAAACATGCATGCACTAACAGTAATAACAAAGAAGATGATACAGCATCAAACAAGTGGTTTACAACTGAATGTGATAGTAAACGTCGGCAATTTTATATAGCTTTAAATCAATACAGATTAAATAACTCAGATAATAATAGAATTAATATGGTAAGTAAAAGGTCACAATATAAATCATGTATACGTACTCTAAATTTGAGTATGATAAGCGTGAAACACAGAAATTCTTAATTGAAAACTAAAAATGCAAAGTTATATGGAAGATGTTAAAAAATTGTGCTGGTATTAAAAGCAGTAACATTGCACTGAATATATTCGAACAATACTTTAAATCAGTAAACAACCCTAATGATACCTTTTTTACTCCTGACGAAGATATTTTACATTTTATTGACCGATATGAAAATAATGAATTTGACACTATGTTTTCAGAATTGAATTTACATTTTACAAATGAAGAGTTACTTAAATCTATAAACCAATTAAAGTGTGGTAAAAGTGGTGGTCCGGATCTGTATCTGAACGAATTTTTTATTCATGGCAAGCATGTTCTTTTACCATATATTTTAGAACTTTTTAATAAAATATTTGAAATTGGTTATTTCCCTTCATCGTGGTCCGAAGGGTTTGTTATTCCATTGCATAAGAAAGGTAATGTAAATGATGAAAATAACTATAGGGGAATTACACTGTTAAGTTCATTAGGTAAACTGTTCACAAGAGTATTGAATAATCGTTTATGTCAATGGGCTGAGAACTATAATGTATATATTGAGGCACAGGCTGGATTCAGGTCAAATATGGGAACCACTGATAATTTATTTGTACTCCATGGTCTTATAAACCATATGTTAAATAATGGTAAACGTTTATTCTGTGCATTTATTGACTTCAGTAAGGCTTTTGACTACGTGAATAGGGATAATTTATGGGCAAAATTAATCAAATTGGGGTTAAGGGGTAATATTCTAAATATTGTAAGGTCAATATATACTTGTGTTAAGTCTAGAGTTAAGCACTTAAATGAGATAAGTAATAGTTTTGACTGTATTTTAGGCGTAAGACAAGGTGAATGTTTATCCCCTTTTCTGTTTTCCATGTTTTTGAATGATCTAGAGGATACATATGTTACAAGCGGGGTTGACGGAATCAATATTCAGATGTTTAAAATGTTTTTAATATTATATGCGGATGATATAGTCTTATTTGCCGATAGTAGTAAGGAATTACAAAAAAGTATAGATGTGCTTCAAGCTTATTGCAATAGATGGAAACTTAAAGTCAATCCAACAAAAACTAAAGTGATGATATTTAGAAAAGGGGGGCGTCTGTCTAATATTTTTCATTTTCGTTATGGGGACGTGGAACTTGAAATTGTTGATAAATTTGTATATTTAGGCATAGTGTTTACATCTGGTGGTTCGTTCTCTGAGGCTCAAAACACTTTATCTGGACAAGCTTTAAAGGGTATTTTTCAACTTAACAAGTATTTAAATAAATTTACGAATTTATCTGTGAGACACAAATTAGAATTATTTGATAAATTAATTTTGCCAATCATGAATTATGGGAGTGAAATTTGGGGATTTCATCATGGAAAAGCTATTGAAAGAATTCACTTACAATTTTGTAAACGTCTTCTAGGGGTAAAGAAAACTACACAAAACGATTTTATTTATGGTGAACTAGGCAGAATGCCATTGCAAAATTTACGATTTTATAATATCATTAAATATTGGCTAAAAATAATTCATACAGATAATAAAAAATACATTAAAAAGATATATGACCTTCTATATCACGATTCTGTTTTAAATCCTAACAAAAGTAATTGGTGTTCACTTTTAAGAAATTTACTGTCTTTAATAGGATTTTACGAAGTTTGGTTATTTCAAATGGTTGGTGACCCTAAATTATTTTTGAGCATTGTTAAGCAAAGAATAAAAGATAATTTTGTGCAGATTTGGAACAGCAATCTGAATGAATCAACAAGAGCTATTTTTTACAAAAATATTGCAAATTTTTGTTTCCAACCTTACTTAGATATTATTCAAGTAACAAGATTAAGGATTAGCATGTCACGATTACGCACATCTTCTCATAGACTTTGCATTGAAACTGGTCGTTGGAATCAACCTGTAAGTATACCTATTAATGAACGATTTTGTCAGTTTTGTAATACACTAGAAGATGAGTTTCATTTTGTACTAGAATGTTCTTTATACAATGATTTGCGTAAAAAGTTAATATCAAATTTTTATTGGAAACGCCCTAGTATGTATAAATTGATTGAACTGTTTGATTGTAATAATAAATGCACATTAAGGAAACTCGCGTCTATAATGTATGGTTAGTTTCAAAATCTAAGTAGTTAAATTTATTATTTGATTTGTATATATATATATATATAAACCATTATTGTACTTGTTCAGTATATAAGTTGTTAATTCTAAATAGACCTACAAGTTTCGTGCAAAGCTAAATGTGGCTAAAACGAGTCTAGTCCATTATTAATAACGAATTTGCTCGCGATCATTCTAAATTATATTTTCAAGAATGTGTTTGTTATGTTGTAATGCATGATAAGAATGATTTATTACTGTTGTATGCATAAATATGTACTGTCTGTCATGATATGTTTTGCTTTGTTTGCCACATGGGTCAATGACCTTCTGGTTTGAATGAAATAAACTTTGAAACTTTGCAAATAGAACGGTGAATTGATATTGAGGTCACGTATAGAGTCAATTCGATATTGTCAAAATATAAGTGACTCATGCATTAAATAATTACATTCATACATAATATGAAAATGGTGCCAAGATGGGGATATTTTATCCAGTACGGAAGAGGAAACTAAAGCGATCCTTAAAAGATCAATTACCAATAAAATAAAAGGTTCATCATAATTTACTTTGATTTTATTGTCATAAGCTATTTATTTATGTAAGTTTGCTTAGATAGCGATATCATAAAATAAGATTAACTATGTACATATACACAAACATACTGGGATCAAGTTATACAAACTTCATTTAAACGATCACATTAATAAAAATGTAGATTTTTCAAACAATGTATAATTGAAACCAATTTTAGGCAGGATTCGCCACACTTTTTTACAAACCGTGCAGTCTTATCTATTTTTAAACGCAAACATCACAAGTCATGTACTGAAAAGTTACCAGAGGGTTGTGATATTCTATATAAAATATACAATAATTTTACTAGAATAATTTTAAAATGTGAGAAATACCTGGCAAGACGACCTTAAATAATGACAAAGTCGCGACGCATTCTCAATTAAGGAATTAATGTTTTCATAAAATAAAATATAGAAAGAAAAATGTTATATGAGATTTATTTATTTTTTATGTATTTTAACAAATGTTCTGGTGCTTTCCGGGTAGTGTATGTGTTCGGTTTTATTCCGATGCAGTACTTAGACCTTAAAAACATCTGGAACAAGATTTGAAATATTGGGATACATTTTGTTTGTTTGTTTATTTCTTTCTTTATTGGGTTTAACATCCCACCGAAAGTATTTCAGTCATTGGAGACGATGTCTTCTTGAGACAGATATAGTGCTTCCTAACTGCAGTATTACGCCTTAGATATGTGGCATGATACCACACCCAGTCAAATTATCCTATCAGACACCGGGCCAACCAATCCTAGAACTACCCTTATATATGCTGTGCGCCAAGCAAGGGAGCTTTACCAGTACCATTTTTACGAGACATTTCCTTCGAAGAAAGTAATGATAGAACTGAACAGTCAGATCAACTTAGATATTAAGACTCTATGGTTTGTTTTTGCGTTCTTTTTTATATCCATGCACGCCATCTGAACATAGGGGACATATTCCTTTGCAAATGTCAATCGGACTGTCCGTCGATCGGTCTGTCTGACCGTCGGTTGGTCTGACTGACCGTCCGTTGGTCTGTCTGAGGGTCGTTGGTCTGTCTGACCGTCATTGGTTTGACTGACCGTTGGTTGTCTGTCTGACTGTCGATTGGTCTGTCTGTCAGTCGATCCACTTCGTTTCCGGTAGATAGTTAAGACGACTCAAGCTATATTCCTCAAATTTGATATGGTGTTTTGTAATGACTACTAGGTGACTCCTATAGATTTAGGGATTATTGGATCAAATGTACAGGTCGCAGTGACCTTGAACGTAAAAATATTTCGGGTTGATAACTTGTTTTCAGTCGATGATTTGAAAGCGTTTGAATTTATATTTATCAAACTTGATAGGTTGTTGGGTAACAACTTGTAGTTGACCCTATTGATTTAAGGATTACAAGGTCAAAGGTCTGGGTTGCAGTGACCTTGAATGAAGAAAAAAATCCTTTTGGTAAATTGAGAATGCTTAAGGCTCGCATTCTTCAAACTTGGAACCTAGATTATCCTTTATGATTTTGGTATCACTAGATCGAAATCCAGGTCGCAAAAATTTCCGGTAATTTGAGAAAAAATTCCTTAATTTGTTGATAGGATGTTAGGTTTAACCTGTAGTTGACCCCTAATGATTGTGGGCACATAAGGTCTAAGGTCAAAGTCGTTAAGGTCCTAGAAGTGTGTGTGTGTGTGTGTGTGTGTGTGTGTTGTTTTGTTTTTTTGTTGGTTTTTTATTGGCCTAATATTTAACCGAAAATATGAAGGGGGCATACGTGTGGTTTCGACAGCTCTTTTGCATACCCATTTTATCAGTGATAATGGTCTATATCTCTGCACATTACCTCCATTATCTCAGATCAACATGCTTTATCTCTGCACTGATTCGAATCTCTCTCTCACTTAAAACGTGAAATTTACATAATAAACCTATAAAATAAAATCTTTTTATGAGAAACGTTAGGAGACTAACGTTGACCTACATACCATTTTTAAAGTGTAGAATATACGATGAGAGTCACTTTACAAGTGCCATTGTCTATGGACGTCTAATCCATTAATAATTGAGTAAAAAAAAAATAGATGACAACGACACAATATTAACCTAGCTTAGGGAAAGTTCGAATAGTTGTCAAAGTTTAGACGATGAAGAACAAAACATGTAATATTTGGTACATTCATTCACATATGTCCGCAATAACACATTTAGAAGGATGTAAGTATGTAGGGTTTTTTTGAAAATATATGACAATAATTATTTATTGGATTTAACAAACAATATCCAGATCTTAGAACGTATGTAACATACATACATACATTAACATACCGAAGTAAAAGCTAACCCGGAGAGCAGTTCCGCAAAAAAAAATAAGCAATTATATCAATAAATGGAGTAATTATTATATTAACAGGTAATATGAGATTCTGTGCTCTAGCTGACAATCGTTTGCGGGAGCGTGCGCGCTAGTGGGAAATCAGATTCGGTAAAATATATTAAGTCAGGATGGAGATATATTATCCAAAGTTTAAAGATAGATACCATATGGGAGGAGATAGTTTGGGTTTTGGGGGGATATCGATCGGGTCATAGTCATTATAACTTAGTAGAGAGTTTTCGTTTCCGCTAAATATTTTTAGTCACGTTTTGGAAATTATTACCAAATTTGATAAGTTTATGCCTAATATAACATGGGAAAATGAAGTTTGGGATTACTTTTAGGTGAATCGGGTCAGGATAAAGGTAACTGTTACTGTTCTTGCTTCCGTTTAGATATCTTTAATCAGAGTTAAGATATTATTACCAAATTTATTGGTAGATACCAAATGGAGATTGATATTTTTATTAAGATGGTCAAGAACACTATAAGTAAGACAATATTTTCATTTCTGTTGTTTTGGGGATGATTCGGGCTAAGTTCACTGTTACTAGAATAGGCTGTTCGTTTCCGTTTAATACCTCAGTCAGGCTTCAGATTTTATTACCAAATTTGATGGGTAGACACATTTTGGAACGCTTTTGTTTTACTTTAGTCAATTTTAGTAAAGTTGTTTCCTTTTAGATGAATACCTTTAGTCAGGATTTAGATAGTATTACCAAATTAATATATAGATGTTGAATGTTAATATATTTTTAATTATTACTTAATCATGTTTGCTTTCTAGTTGTTTCAGTATGTACAATACCTTACTATATTGATGTTGTCTTCTTTACTTTTTGGTGGCATTTATCTTCCTATTTTGAAATCAAGGAAAAAAAAATTAAACATGCTTCCAGTACCTGCCAAAAACTTAATTTTGCGTCTTTAGGCGTGTTTCTTGTCATTGAAGGCATTTATATGTCATGACCATGAAAGGTTTAGTTTGCACATTTTTTGACATTTCATTAACATTTTACGACATTACTTAGAATACCTGTTGATACTTCAGAGATATCTAGCACCTCTTGAAGGTTAGTATCGTTAGAAATATGTCGATAATAAGAGTTCACGTCGTGAACTGCAGGACTGTTGTATATCAAGAACAGCAACAGACAAAGAATGTAGCCCTGTGTCACACCTTTCTTTACACTCCAGTATTATTGCCGTTATTCCCTCAACACCCTGACACAGAAGGGTTAATTTGGACAAAGTTACATGTATTCCTGATGTGAATACAGTTTTGTGATTTGGGCAAATATAGTAGATTTTGATCGAATCTTATTATCAGTGAATTTCAAAAAGCTTAAAAGAACTGTGTAAAGCCGGCGTATTTGAATTGTGTATTAATAGGAGTATTATTTTCTTATTTTGTAAATATTGTTGTTGTTGTTGTTGTTGTTATTGTTGTTGAGTTTTAATTAATTTTGTGAATTAAATTTGTGTAAAAGAAAGGCACCTTAGTAACTTAATTCTACTTTGGTGAGTTGTCAATCCTTGGTCATTTTGCCACATAGATCCCAAGGCTTTATTAAAAGCCTTCCAATGTATTTCCTGGAAGGCTTAAACGGGTGATTCGTTAAATATTAGTATAATACCAAGCAATAAGTAATATCTAGTAGAAATATATTTCACCATTTCTATTTTACAAATGTTTCAAGCATCGTAAGCGGAAGGTCACGGGTTCGATCGCCGACTGCAACATACTAAAGTCATAATGAAATAGTACTTGGTTAGTTTCCTTGCTTGGCGCTCAGCATATAAAGGTAGTTCCAGGACAGGTTTGCCCGGTGTCAGGATAATGTGACCGAGTGTGGCATCATACCACATTTCCACGGCGTTATACTGCTGTGTGAAAGCACTATATCCGTCTAAAGTAGACAAAGTCTTCAATTGACTGAAATATTGTCGGTGGGACGTTAAGTGTAAGGGTTTGAGTTAGAGTTAATGTTAGATTATGTAAATTGAAATAATGGTTAGCTTTAAACTCAATCATATAATACGTTTTGTGAACATTTCTTTGTTTTAGATCAATAGCGTTTAAGATTTAGTGTCGAGCGAGAACCATTATTTAGCTAAATGAAATAATAAATGCCTGAATAAGAGACGTAGAATTAATATCCTATATTTTGAATTTATAATTACATATGTCGGAAAATTAAGCTATCCCAATGTCACGTGACTTCTGCTACATCATTATTTTATGAATCTTTGACAAAGGTTGAAATAAACTTCTGCTCGCTGAGTTATTTCACAACTCATTTAAATCAAGTAATCTGGTAACTCAAAAGAAACAAATCCGAAAATGTTGCCACAAGTATGATAATTTTTGTAAGATGGCCTTGAAGAAAATAAAAATCAAATAGAAAATATGCACAAAATCAAAAGGGAAAAAATGCTTTAAACATTTTTTTTATATTTTACTGGTAGTTGCGGTGTTGTTGTTACTTACTTTAAAAAAATCGAAAAATCTGTATATAAGATACAATACTTTGTTCGTTAAGATATAAATTTTAAGTACAATTAAACAAATTGCAAGAAAAAATATGCTCCTGAAGGAAAATTTTCGCGGGAAAAGAGGTGTGTGTGTGTGTGTTTAAAGATTGTTAATGTACTGTGCATGAGCCACAGGTATGGATTCAAATCCCTTTCGAGGGAACAAGATTTTTTCATGATCGTTTTAGTCGCGATCTGTTGGTCCAACCCAGGATTTGTCGAGCGGTATAAGTGTCAGATGAATTAGCTGGTTTCCCACTCGGCGTAAAAACAGAAATTGGTCTATGCACTTAAAGATGTTGTTGATAAATACAACTTTAAGCCGCAGATAGCTAACTTTTCTCTAGATCGGAACCAGCGTTTTTTTTCCGTGAGTTTGAAGAATACATTTCGCTTTTATTTTAAATGTGTAAGATGTCACAACATGAACGTATCTAAAATACGTTGTCCCTGAATTATAGAAGACTTGCTTTTCTGGAGTTGATGATTAGGAACGAAATTTCACGACAATTTATTAAACTATATCTGACTAGACAGAAAACCGAAAAATATGCAGAGGAAACAGTGTCTCATTAAATTGACAAATATATTTAAAGTTAGCAGTGCTGAACATTCTTAATTACTTATTTCTTTCTCACCATGTACCAAAGCAGGCTACAAAAAACACAATGGTGTCAACCAAATTTACATGTTGAAAAACACAAATAGCAATTCAATTCAAGTTAATGTAATGTTACCCAAGAAAAAATAGTGTTGTGATAAAATTAAATTGCGTAATTCCCTATAAAATGGAAGAACTGGAGTAAAATTATACTAATTTTTAACAACGTTTATATTAGAAAATAAGATTCTATTTTCTCTTTCAATATTTTCAACACACGCCCTTCTTCTATAGGTAATCTTTGTGCCAATATTTTCTTTTTTTTAATGAGAAAAGTACAAGTACTTGGTTTTAAGTAGTTTTATATCAACAAGCGTTCAGTGATGCGTATTATTTGTAAAACCTACACTTTGGCAATGAACAATATATTTAGACATTCCAGTCAGTGATCACCATCAACATCACCATCAACATCATCATTAACATCACCATCATCAGTATGTTCAGGCACATCACCATCATCAACATCACCATCATCAACAACATCATCATCAACAACATCACCATCATCATCATCAACAACATCACCATCATCAACATCACCATCATCAACAACATCACCATCATCATCATCAACATCAATACATGTATCACCATCATCAACAACATCACCATCATCAGCATCAACATCACCATCATCAAAAACATCATCATCACCATCAACAACATCATCATCACCATCATCAACATCACCATCATCATCATCATCATCATCAGTATGTTCAGGCACATCACTGTCGCAATCAAATGATATTATCAGCACTATATTCCAGTTGAGTATCAGCATAATAACTAGAGAGTATAGAGATTATTGCAAAATACAAAAAGGCCCATATATTAAGATGCTGTGTAATCATTAGCAAAAAGCTGATAACGAGCTGTATGTATTTAACACCGTTGTAGGGTTCGGTATCAGTTGTTTATGTTAACATCAACTCATAAATTCCACATTCTCGTTCAACTTGATTATTTGGATTACAGAACATATGTACAATACACTCACTGTAGAAATTAACAAATCAATTACGACGTATTTTACTGTGGATTTTAAATTTAAATAGAAATACCTTAGGGGTAATTAGAAATTATCTTATGAAATTGAGTTGAAATATTTTAACCGCTGCGCATATTTTCTGTACTGCTGTGTGTGATATGTAATAATGTATTACGACGAGAGCTTATCTTTTTGTAATAATTTTAAAATAGTGCCAGTAGATCGGCAATAATTTTCCCTTTTTTTTAGCTTTCTGAGCGGATATATAAAACTGCAGTACATGTATATAGAACATAGCTTATATATATTTCACCAGCACGCACGACTATCTCGTGCACTTGAGCCGTGCAGAAAATACTGACTCGGGGATAGTTAAGTTGTACTGCCATGCATTTGAATAAAACTATCACACTGACAGTGTAATAAAATAAAACGTCAAATGATTATCTTGAATTTGTCATCTGGCAAATGAGAACAAAACGGTAGAATTTCAAAAAAAAAACCATTAAATCTTAATGTTTAGTGATTAAACTGTTCATTAATGAGTTAATCACAAACTTGAAATTTAAAATACCGGTATAGATTGATTCGTTTTGATTAAAAAAAATCCCTTTAACAGTTTTAAATGATGAAAAAAAAAAGAAACAAAATTAATTCGCTCAATCATATCTTTGTTCCGTTTCGTTAAATAAAAGAAATCGAAAAATTGTATGGTCAGGCATTTGTCGTAATTAAAGAAATATGTTTTACGTCATAGAAAGTGTCGACCATTGCAACTAAAACAACTGTGTGTTTAATCATAACAAGTTTGATAAGGATCGGGGATTTAGTCTCATTTAATTAGCGTGTCGTAAACCATCAATCAAATTGTAAAAGGTATATAAAAATGTATACCGCCTGCCGTGGCCAACTGGTTACAGATACTGCCTCGGGAGCAGGGGGTCGTTGGTTCCATCCCCGACCGCGACATACCAAAGTCGTTGAAATGGCCCTGGTAGCTCCAAGCTTAGCATTCAGCATGTCTTATCCCAGGTCTGACTGGCCTGGTATCAGGATGCTTTAACTAGGTGTGGTATCATGCCACATGTCTACGGCGTGGGACTGCAAAAACAAAAAACAAAGTACATGTAATTACTGAGTGTGAGGTACGTCGCATAACATGAAAGTCAGGTTAATAGAACAGAACAGAACAGAACATTTCTTTATTTTCATCCAGGTATACAAAGTATACAGCATGGAGATTTGCAAAAAATACACAAACAAATGTATTTCAGTGAGTGTGTTAGGCAGTGTCGAAACGTGACATTCGACAAAATAGAGAGAAGAAATACTAGGGAAAATGTAGAGGGAGGGATGTAAATGGTGAGAAAATAGCAAAAGAGGAAGTAGTCATGTTATTTTAGTCAACAGTGTACATCAGTAAGTCGTTCGATGTATGATCCATAGTGTCTGGAGCTAAAAAATAATAATATATTAATTAGTTTCACAAGAGGGAAGCATTTCTATGATTATATAAAATATCACAAATGTTGAATGGTATTTGCCCCTTACCTTAAATGTTTATCTAACCGTTTTGCTACATAATCTACAGATCAAACAGAGAGACGCGTTACTAAGGGTAAAGGCTACACGCCTAAAAAAAAAATTAAAAAAAATAATAAAATAATAATAACAAGGTAAGCGATATACAGCGGTCATAAAACTAGCACAGTACACTAATTGTACATGGGATGCACGTGGGTTTTGGGATAATCGTGATTCGCCGGCCGATGTCGACAGAATGAAGACGAGGTGGTGGGTTATTTACAATTATCGTGCCAATTTATAGGTTTTTTGAAAATAATGTATTAACATATAACCGGTTGTTTTAGCTTCATGAAATGGAAAGAATATCATTGAACATTTTGTAATACAGTGTGGTTACTTACAGACAGCAATAATGCGACTAGTAATAGGGTAACAGTTCAGTCCGAAGGCATTGGTATTTTTTTTTTTTTTTTTATTCTATAAATCAATTAATAATGGTAGTGGCATACATGTAATTTGTGTGTGATCATCTGACAAATCAGTTAAGTCGGGGGGGGGGGGGGGGACTAACAGTATTCATTATTAATTGAGTAAACAAAGATAATTGCCTTAAATGGATGGGATTTCTGCAATTAAGGAGAGATGATAAAGAAACTGTGGTTGGCGATAAGAGTTGTCCAATGTATCTTTTTCGCTGTTCTTGGAAATAGTTACAGAATAGCAAGTAATGATTTTCATCACCAACACTGTTTGTATCACAAAGATGACATTTTCTATCCTGGAGAGGTGTTCCTTCATACCTTCCAGTCTCAACAGGCAAGTTGTGATTAGCTGTGCGGAATTTAAAAATAGTTATTGCTTGCTGCTTACTTAAAATTGTGAAATATTTTTCAAATTCATGTGAAGTTTTGAAGTTACTGTAAATTAGTCCTTTATTTGAGTGTTGAAGACTATCGTGCCAGTTTTGTTTATATTGATCAATCAAAATTTTATTAATTTCTTGTTGAATGTTACTGTTTTGAATATATTCCTGGTTTTGCCATAGATCGGGTCGGATATAAAGAGATATTTTCCAAATTTCGCTGAACAAACGTCTTGAATCAGCTCTTTTATCGCATGATTTTTTTTATCAAACCCCGAAAGAAAGGCATCACGATAACAAATATGTAGCGTGGATTTACTCAGCTAATATATTCCCAATGGTTTTGTCATAATATTGCGTGAGACATGCAAGATCACCATTCTGTTAATATTCCATCACGGCGGAGTTTGCTTCTTTGGAAAGCTTTTAGTGCGCATTTTAATTTTCTCAGTTAAAGAAACGGAGTTAAACGAAATATATTGCCGTGCACTGTAGTTGTTATTTATGTATGAATAAAAGGCACATCCGTTATGTTTTAACCGTTGCGTAAAGTAGTCTTGCTTCTCAAAAGGTTTGATGTTTTATAAATTGTTGTGAGAGTATATGGAATATATCTCTTTACGGTAAAGTCCCTGTAATGGTTCCGCTACGTCTTGGACGACTTAACCTCCACCAAGATAACCAAGGTACCTTAATGAAACATTAGGAAATGTTGGATATTTCCCTGAAAGGCCACGAGGTCCGAAATGTAGCGGAACCATTACAGGGACTTTACTTAAGACGTGGTACAATTTTAATATCTAAGTGTTAAAATGTAAAAATTGTATCATTTCAAGTTTAGATATTTTCCATATCTACTCAAAACAAAGACAATTCTATTTATCTTATACTAAATGATGACGAAAGAATAGAACTTTTTGTGCATTCAGTTCTATTCACACGCGGATGAATTCATGTGAATATTTACCATATAAGAAAAAAAGAAAGAAAAACAATAACTTCTGGAATGCTACATAATTATATACATGACTATTATATCCCTTTATCAGTAAAGGCATACAGTGATACCTGTGAAAAAATAATTCACATTTCTTCAATTAGCATAAAAAAAAAAATATACATGTACGTGTGTATGGTTTTACTTTTAAATGCTAAAGCGCGACCAATAAGTGCGAATTTTATTTCAATAATCTTATTAAGAAATGGGTTTGGATCATAACATTGTATCTCATTGCTAGCAGTTCGTTGCATACATATCGCCCTACTTTGAGTAGTACCTTTATATGCTTTCATTAATATTTGTTGAAACAAGTAAACTTAACGTGTTATTTTCTGCCCAAATCGTCATGCAGTTTTAACATATTTTTAACATATTATAACATTGTCGAACATTTTTTAAAAAAACTACACCAAAATTTAATACATTTTGTATGGTAAATAATACACAAAGGAAGCCTTACCGCATTCACCTAAAGCCATGCTGTTATAAATTCTCAGATTTACACAAAATAAATTCTTTACAGAATCCGGGTTGGACCTGTTAAATAAGCGCGGTGTATTCAAAACCCCAGGTAAAGTTTTCATAAATCCGGCCCACCGTAAATTCGCGTATTTCTACTACTTAAAAATTGAAAGTAACGAAATTTAACTTGAAACGTCCCCTGGCGTATCATCAATGTAGAGCTATTACACCCTGACATACCATCAATGTGGAGTTATTACACCCCTGACCTACCATCATTGTAGAGCTATTACACCCCTGACCTACCATCCTTGTAGAGCTATTACACCCCTGACCTACCATCATTGTAGAGCTATTACATCCCTGACCTACCATCAATGTAGAGTTATAACACCCCTGACCTACCATCAATGTAGAGCTATTACACCCCTGACCTACCATCATTGTAGAGCTACAACATCCCTGACCTACCATCAATGTAGAGCTACAACAAACCTGACCTAGCATCATTGTAGAGCTGCAACACACCTGACCTACCATCAATGTAGAGTTATTACATCCCTGACTTACCATCATTGTAGAGCTAATACACCCAGGACCTACCATCAATGTAGAGTTATAACACACCTTCAAAGTAGAGTTATTACACCCTTGGCCTACCATCAATGTAGAGCTATTACATCCCTGACCTACCATCAATGTAGACTCAACATCCCTGACCTAGCATCATTGTAGAGCTGCAACACACCTGACCTACCATCAATGTAGAGTTATTACATCCCTGACTTACCATCATTATAGAGCTAATACACCCCGGACCTACCATCAATGTAGAGTTACAACACCCCTGGCCTACCATCAATGTTGAGTTAAAACACCCCTGACCTACCATCAATGTAGAGTTATAACACCTCTGGCCTACCATCAATGTAGAGCTTTTACATCCCTGACCTACCATCATTGTAGAGCTATTGCATCCCGGACCTTCCATCAATGTAGAGCTATTACACACCTACCATCAATGTAGAGTTATTACACCCCTGACCTACCATCAATGTAGAGCTATAACACACCTGACCTACCATCAATGTAGAGTTATTACACCCCTGACCTACCATCAATGTAGAGTTATAACACCCCTGACCTACCATCAATGTAGAGTTATAACACCCCTGGCCTACCATCAATGTAGAGTTATAACACCCCTGGATTATGTTGAGCTATTACACCCCTGACCTACCATCAATGTGGAGTTATTACAACCCTGGCCTACCATCAATGTAGAACTATTACACCCCTGACCTACCATACATGTAGAGCTATTACACCCCTGACCTACCATCAATGTAGTGTTATTACAACCCTGGCCTACCATCAATGTAGAGTAATTACACCCCTGGCCTACCATCAATGTAGAGTTATTACAATCCTGGCCTACCATCAATGTAGAGCTATTACAACCCTGGCCTACCATCAATGTAGAGTTATTACAACCCTGGCCTACCATCAATGTAGAGTAATTACACCCCTGGCCTACCATCAATGTAGAGTTATTACAACCCTGGCCTACCATCAATGTAGAGTTATTACAACCCTGGCCTACCATCAATGTAGAGTAATTACACCCCTGGCCTACCATCAATGTAGAGTTATTACACCCCTGGCCTGCTATCATTGTAGAGCTATTACACCCCTGGCCTTCCATCAATGTAGAGCTATTACAACCCTGGCCTACCATCAATGTTGAACTATTACATCCCTGACCTACCATCAATGTAGAGCTATTACAACCCTGGCCTACCATCACTGTAGAGCTATTACACCCCTGACCTACCATCAATGTAGAGCTATTACACCCCTGGCCTACCATCAATGTAGAGCTATTACAACCCTGGCCTACCATCACTGTAGAGCTATTACACCCCTGGCCTACCATCAATGTAGAGTTATTACACCCCTGGCCTACCATCAATGTAGAGCTATTACACCCCTGACCTACCATCAATGTGGAGTTATTACAACCCTGGCCTACCATCAATGTTGAACTATTACACCCCTGACCTACCATCAATGTAGAGTTATTACACCCCTGACCTACCATCAATGTAGAGTTATTACAACCCCTGCCCTACCATCAATGTAGAGTTATTACACCCCTGGCCTACCATCAATGTAGAGTTATTACACCCCTGACCTACCATCAATGTAGAGTTATTACAACCCTGGCCTACCATCAATGTAGAACTATTACACCCCTGACCTACCATCAATGTAGAGCTATTACACCCCTGACCTACCATCAATGTAGAGTTATTACAACCCTGGCCTACCATCAATGTAGAGCTATTACACCCCTGACCTACCATCAATGTAGAGTTATTACACCCCTGGCCTACCATCAATGTAGAGCTATTACACCCCTGACCTACCATCAATGTAGAGTTATTACAACCCTGGCCTACCATCAATGTGAGTATTACACCCTGGCCTACCATCACTGTAGAGCTATTACACCCCTGGCCTACCATCAATGTAGAGTTATTACAACCCTGGCCTACCATCAATGTAGAGTAATTACACCCCTGGCCTACCATCAATGTAGAGTTATTACAATCCTGGCCTACCATCAATGTAGAGTTATTACAACCCTCGCCTACCATCAATGTAGAGTTATTACATCCCTGACTTACCATCATTGTAGAGCTAATACACCCCGGACCTACCATCAATGTAGAGTTACAAAACCCCTGGCCTACCATCAATGTTGAGTTAAAACACCCCTGACCTACCATCAATGTAGAGTTATAACACCTCTGGCCTACCATCAATGTAGAGCTTTTACATCCCTGACCTACCATCATTGTAGAGCTATTGCATCCCGGACCTTCCATCAATGTAGAGCTATTACACACCTACCATCAATGTAGAAGTTAATATTAACACACCCTGACCTACCATCAATGTAGAGTTATAACACCCCTGGCCTACCATCAATGTAGAGTTATAACACCCCTGGCCTATGTAGAGCTATTACACCCCTGACCTACCATCAATGTAGAGTTATTACACCCCTGACCTACCATCAATGTAGAGATATTACACCTGACCTACTATCAATATAGAGTTATTACAACCCTGACCCATCATTAGATCATCTGAAAAACCTGACCTACTATAATGAGATAAAGACTATTAACTACACCATGTAAGCAAACAATAACCTCAATGTAGAGTTATTACACCCCTGACCTACCATCAATGTAGAGATATTACACCCCTGACCTACCATCAATGTAGAGCTATTACATCCCTTACCTACCATTAATGTAGAGCTATTGAACCCCTGACCTACCATAAATGTAGAGCTATTACACCCCTGACCTACCATCATTGTAGAGCTATTGCATCCCGGACCTTCCATCAATGTAGAGCTATTACACACCTACCATAAATGTAGAGTTATTACACCCCTGACCTACCATCAATGTAGAGTTATAACACCCCTGACCTACCATCAATGTAGAGTTATAACACCCCTGGCCTACCATCAATGTAGAGTTATAACACCCCTGGCCTATGTAGAGCTATTACACCCCTAACCTACCATCAATGTAGAGTTATTACACCCCTGACCTACCATCAATGTAGAGCTATTACACCCCTGACCTACCATCTATGTAGAATTGTTACACACCTACCATCAATGTAGAGTTATTACACCCCTGACCTACCATCAATGTAGAGATATTACACCTTACCTACTGTCAATGTAGTGTTATTACAACCCTGACCTATTACAGCTTTGACCTACCATCAATGTAAAGCTATAACACACCTGACCTACCATCAATGTAGAGTTATTACATCCCTGACCTACCATCAATGTAGAGATATTATACCCCTGACCTACCATCAATGTAGAGCTATTACATCCCTGACCTACCATTAATGTAGAGCTATTGAACCCCTGACCTACCATAAATGTAGAGCTATTACACCCCTGACCTACCATCATTGTAGAGCTATTACAACCCGGACTTACCATCAATGTAGAGTTATTACACCCCTGACCTACCATCAATGTAGAGTTATTACACCCCTGACCTACCATCAATGTAGAGTTATTACATCCCTGGCCTACCATCAATGTAGAGTTATTACACCCCTGGCCTACCATCAATGTAGAGTTATTACACCCCTGGCCTACTATCATTGTAGAGCTATTACACCCCTGTCCTACCATCAATGTAGAGCTATTACACCCCTGGCCTACCATCAATGTAGAGCTATTACACCCCTGGCCTACCATCACTGTAGAGCTATTACACCCCTGGCCTACCATCAATGTAGAGCTATTACACCCCTGGCTTACCATCAATGTTGAGTTATTACAACCCTGGCCTACCATCAATGTTGAACTATTACACCCCTGACCTACCATCAATGTAGAGCTATTACAACCCTGGCCTACCATCACTGTAGAGCTATTACACCCCTGGCCTACCATCAATGTAGAGCTATTACACCCCTGGCCTACCATCAATGTAGAGCTATTACACCCCTGACCTACCATCAATGTAGAGCTATTACACCCCTGGCCTACCATCAATGTAGAGCTATTACAACCCTGGCCTACCATCACTGTAGAGCTATTTTACACCCCTGGCCTACCATCAATGTAGAGTTATTACAATCCTGGCCTACCATCACTCTAGAGCTATTACACCCCTGGCCTACCATCAATGTAAAGTTATTACAACCCTGGCCTACCATCAATGTAGAGTTATTACACCCCTGGCCTACCATCAATGTAGAGTTATTACAATCCTGGCCTACCATCAATGTAGAGTTATTACACCCCTGGCCTACCATCAATGTAGAGTTATTACAACCCTGGCCTACCATCAATGTAGAGTTATTACACCCCTGGCCTACCATCAATGTAGAGTTATTACATCCCTGACATACCATTATTGTAGAGCTATTACACCCCTGACCTACCATCAATGTAGAGCTATTACACCCTAACCTACCGTTAATGTAGAGCTATTAGATGGAATATTTATACTCCCATTTTAAAAAATAATCTTTCCTTAAGATAAGACTTATATTTACTTGTTTAACATTCAACCAAACGGTACTGATCAAACAAAATTGGAGAGAAGGTTTCTGAGACCCGTATTCACTAAAAAAAAATTACATCATAAGCGTTATTTCACAGATGTTAAACAGTATTTTCCTGTGAATTGTATTGAGTTTAGGTTAGTCATGGAACTGAATCACATTTTTGATATTTTATTGTGCTAAAAAGGAATTGCTAGTCGCTATGTTAAACAGCATTATTCCGACTGAAACCAAAGATCATACGAAATTTAGTGAACCAGGAACCTGGTGCTGTTATTTGACGTGGTTTTATCTTACGTGGCCTATAAAGGAAATCGTTTTCTATTTGCTAGTTAGACTCATAATTACAATAACTAAGGCTTGTCTACGTTGTAACAGCAAGAATATATCGTTGTTTTATGGGACTGTTTGTTTGCTTGTTTTTAATCAAACAGTTGCCATGGAGGCACACGAACATTAAGAACAAGTTTAATATATCAAGACTACAGATGAAGCTTCTGGCAAAACCTGATAAATGCCTATTTCTAGAGTTTGCATCTATGCAAAACTGATGTTAAATCTGCAATTTCTTTACCACATTTAATACAAATAAAACACATTAAAGTCCCGTTATAGCAAAATTATTAAACAAAACTCCCATTAAGTAAGAAAGATAAATGGTTTTAGTAGAATAAGGGAGTGGAAACTACAATAATTTGCTTTCAATATTGGCCGCAGAGATAGTAAACCATTCATTAATGCGAAATGGTGTACACTCCTCTCTCCATTTTGTAATGCCTTACCATTTCATATAAACATTAATATGTAATCTCAATAAGAAGGTAGTTAGGCCACTATAAACGTATTTAAATTTTCATATAAAGACCAAGTTTCACAATTAAAAATATAATATCCCTTACGCAGACCAAGAGAAATACGAAAATCGATTTAACTTTTCTATCAGAAAACAAACATTTTCATCTAACCGTAAAACTAACATCAGCCTTACAACTTAAAAAAAGCTTATTTTTAATTTAGTACAGAAAAGACCTCTTAAAGATATTGCTAGGTTATATATATACCTGCTGTGACATCCAAGCATTAGAGACTTTTCTATTAAATGTCTTGAGACGTTGTGCTTAAAGACATAGAGCTTAATAATACTTATGAAAGTCTCTAAAGACTTTCAACATATTTTCACTTCGCTAAGCATCCCTTAAACGTTCAGCAAAATTGTCTAATCGGCAACCGGTCGGTCCGCCTGATGAGGGAAATGTAAACGAAAGTGACAGGAAAGCCTTAAAACACTAAAATAGACAATTACTTAGAAACTAGGTACATCATCAGAATTTGGGCGAGTCTTAAGTATACATAAGGTTAGTTATTATTAGATACGAAATGTTCACAAGGGTGGGATGGATGCTTAAATGCACATTTATAAGGCAAGTTTTTTATAATCTTTAACCTTCGGTTGATGTTGAGCTCATCGATATTTGAAAATTTCCATTTACACCTAACCGTTATATAAGGCTCCCCCCCACACCAAAAGCACACACAATTTAGCTTACTCAACCCCCCCCCCCCTACGCTCACAAGTTTCGTTCTATTTTTGTTATTTATTTATTTATTTATTTATTCATATTATCATTATATTTTTTCAATTATTGATTGATTAAATTATTGATTGATTTATTTTATTCTTATAATCATTATATTTTTAATCATTGATTGATAAATTGATTGATTGATTGATTGATTGATTGATTGATTGATTGATTGATTGATTGATTTTGAGAATAATATACTACATAACTCCACTATTTGAAGAGGATCAGCTTTTGAAATTAACGCAAGCAGTCATTTTAATGATGATATTGCAAGTATATACGTGTAATGTTTTAAGTATTAGTATAATTTCCTGGCATTAGTGTCCTACTGCTGCTGCTGCTGCTGCTGCTGCTGATAACGATGGTGATGATATTCGCCATTAAACAATATAAGATTTTACAATTATATAAACAACGGCAAAAGTGATAAATTCTTAGACCCAATCTCTGGATTTTATGCAACGATATGTATTACGTACTTATGACACATAAATTATGTATCTAACTGGATAACGTTTACCAAATTATTCGATTGTTTAAACTGCAAAACGCTATGTCAGAAGATTGTTCATATAATAGCTGGGGCTTAAATCGAAACCGGGAGATCCAGACGAGATATCCGGTCCATATCCGAAACGAGGTTCGGAGAGATTCCGCCCGAGAGGTGGAATATCTAGATCATCGATCTTATCCATGATTGATTGTTTTCCTCATTAGAGAAAAGCACAGAACTGAACACAGGCATTCTTATTGATGGGGCTTGAGTAGAAACACTGAGATGAGAACGGGATAGATAGATGGATCGTAATTCCGTGTGCTGCCATTTTAGTGACATTTACAAAACCTTATTTTCAGCAAAGGAGAAAATATACGGTTCACAAGAAAACATTGAGTCAGGAAACACAACAGTATAATAGAGCTTTTTTTTTAATAATAAATTCGGGTGAAACAAAACATATAAGAACCTCTCTCTTTCTCTCTCCCTCTCTCCTCCGTTAATCTATAGTTCACTGTTTGCAATCAAATAATCAAAAATCATAAAACGTGTTATTTTCTTATTGCGGCCTTCTGCAACCATGTGATATAAATATCTGTAGCAACAACAACAACTGAACTAAAGAATTAAAAATTCTTCATATTCATAGATAGATAGATAGATTTCATATATCGAGGAGTGAGAGCGAAACTAGGCTAAGTCCATATACATGTATAAGCACTTAGCCTAGTTTCTCTCTTACCGCTCGGTGTTAATTTAAAACAACATTTTTGAGGATAATCCAATTGCATCTTTAGACTCATATATCTTATAAAGATTGTTTCTAATAAATGTATCATGATAACCTTATAAATAATGAATACATGAACTTCGTATATATATATAAGAAGCCGTTTAAAAAAATAAATACTTAAAATATATATTTATATATTAGACATAAATATTCATATCTAGATATACGTGTATATTGCACATTTTCACTGTGATAAAATATGAATGTAATATATTTACAGCATGGCAAGGAATTTAAAATACACAATTATGACAGTTCGTATTGAGTACACAGGATCAAAACCTGGTTGTGATATATAGAGTCTATACTTTACTCAATACAAAGTTAAAGACGGACTAGCGATGTTACTGATATACCGAACACATTAACAATATACGAGATATCGCCAGATCGACACCTTTGATAAAACAAAAGGTGCCTACACTCCGGTAATACTTGAACAGTTGGATCGATTGACAATAGAAGAAATACGAGGTTAGGTTTAAAACCTGCGTAAATATTGCGTTGTCTGATGATTTGAAATACCAGCAAGTTGATATGATACGATGCTTGTATCATGTGTAAACATGGACTTCTTTCGATACTGAGGTAAAGAATCAATATTATCAGTTATTAATTAAGTTTCAATTTTTAAAGATTTGAACATTTTTGTGAGATTTAGAGAGGGCTATCACAAGTAATCAAATTGAAAAATGTGAATGAGCAAATACATGTTTTCCCAATTCTTACTGTTTATTTGAATATACAATATATTATATATAATTCTTAACTTATATACTATCAAAAGTAATCATAATCATATGTGTGATAATAATAGAAACTATGGTTATTTGAAATATTGAGAAATAATCTATATATCAATATTGTTCTTTATCATGGACTTTCACATGTTTTTATGTTTACAAATGACAGTCTTTCCATCAACCACTAAGATCCGGGGTTGAACGATGGGCAGTTCAGCTTCTAAACCGCCATTAAGAACTGTCATTCCAGACGACGAAAGTGAAACTGCAGCTTCAGAAAAACCCGAAGATGACATTACAGATGGTGTTGATACGGTAAGAAATGTTATTCATCTATATACATATCATTGTTAGGCAGTATCATATATTTTATATAAACCATAATTCAAAAATAAGTTTGTGTCAATATGTATACATCAAACATGTCTTAAGCGGTTAGCCAAGGGAACAAGATAATGTGACCGTATAACAGGTTTTCGCTAAATGAAGGTTAAACATATAACAAAATGCTAATTTACTAATAAATAAGTAAATTGTTTATTATAGTTACATGTGTTATACAATATATATACATACACAGTACAAGATCAACACCCGGCCCCATGGGCCTATATGTCACCTACAATTAAAGAACATATAAATGTAAAATTATACATATTTTTAACATATTATACTGAGATCATATATTATGACTGAAGAATATTATTAATGACTGACAAAACAATATCATTATACATATTGATAAAAGCATTATACATATGCATGTTTTTGTCTGATAAGCATTACTTTCACGAGAAATTTCGCTGATTTTCGCTATTATTAAAACCGGCCGTTAAATGCAGGTTGGTCGCTTTGAACAGGTGGCCGCTAATACAGGTTAAACTGTATATACGTTATCCATCATAATTCAATTTGTTTCAGCTCGGAGTCAATGCCGAGGAGGATGGCTACCCGAATCCTTCGGAAGATTTCGTCAGAGAATCACCGCAGGTGACTCCAAACGTTTCAAGTTTTTAAGCACAGACGGAGAATCTCAACATAGTTCTAATGTCCCTCCACTGAGCTTCAAAGGTGCGTTGCCATATCACCCGGTACCAGTTGGGACCTGTCTTCAGAAGCATCTGCACCAAGATACTTCATCCAAGAGAGCTGACAGTCCCTTCCGTTTGAACAATAATGTTCCTGCACCGGATCGTTCCCTAACTCCAATCCTTGAAAAGTCTGAAGACATGGTAGATGATGATGATGAGAACTCAGATCAGTTGACAGAAGCTCCATCTGACAAAAGTTTGATGAGCTGGTCCACACTGAATACAAACCATCCTCAATCACAACGAGAAAATTTGTTGCTAGCAAGAGAAAAACGCGAATACGAAAAAGCTGTGTCTGTAGCTCAATCCTCGGGTTTAAATCTAAAAGGTCAAGTGACACGCCCATTGCCCCCTGAAAAGGGGAATAAAGATTCTTCAGCGAAGCCGCAGAGGCCACAAACAGTCAACACCATCCAGACTGTTGAGGAAAAGGTAGAACAGGTGAGAGTACTTCGAACATGACTTTATTGTCGTTGAATTGCTCAATATTGAATAGTTATATACATAAAACGGGTAATATATTAGATAACAAACCGGTGCGAAATCAACTACTACCAAGTCGTTCTAAAGTTAGTTTAAAACTTATCTCATTTACGTCGAACTGATATAGTCCTTACAACTAATACTAATCCTCATCGACGTTTCCTGTGATGTACCTGTACTTTGCGCTTGGTAAGGCTATTGAAAAATAAGTAAAATCATTTTATAGTCTAGGTTTCATGCTGTTGGCACGTTCACTGACTTTACAGCTTGTATCCCTGGTAGTATCCATCTATCGATTTTGCTTGGGAGTCTTTAACTCTGCTTATGACAGCCCACATTATAGCACCATGGAATTATTCCACCCTCCATTTATACCTGGGTGAAGTGAAACAATGCGGGTTAATTGTTGCTCATGAAAATGAACTGTGTCCCTGGCAGAACTCGAACCCGGGACCTCTTGGTCACAAAACGCGTATCCAACCACTGCTCCATTTCCTTACTCCAGCGCGGTTCGAACCCACAACTTTCGGACCGGAAGTCGTGCACGTTACCACTGGACCATGGCGACGTTCTATATTAAAAGGAATGTCGGATAAATGAAAAATGATAGAGAGAACACAAACCAAATAAATATTATCTAAATATATAAATATCATCTTATTTAAAGATGCTATAAAAATGATATATTGCATTTTTTAAGAGTTTGTGAGTGAGATTCTTTTTCAATAATCTATCAACAGAGACTTTGACGTCACTAGTTTGCACCGGTGTTGACACTATGATTAATTTATATTATGTTTTGTGTTAAATGCCTTGAAATGATTTTAATATGTTTATAAACTTAATCCATTGAGGACCACGGAGACCGGTGACCAAATCATGATCACCTTCTGGTATCATATTCATATAAACCAACTTTTTTCTAGCAAAAGGATCATCGAGCGGAAACCTTTGCAGCCGTGGCAAATGATCTCACATCAGACCTCCAGAAGGATAAGTTGAAGGTCAAGGCTATTCTTCTTTGGATCAGTAAACAACAAATAGGGCGTCTCCAGTTTGGCCCCACCCCACTACCGTCAGATTCTCCGAATGGGTACATGCAGTTAATGCAGGAGGGAAAGGGCAATTTCCCCGTATTCTTTGCTCTTCTTTGTCGGTATGTGTTTCTCTTGAATTTTATTGGAAAAAAACACTGCAGAATCAGGCAAATGCAATAGTATGAAATCATTAATAGTCGTTGTTCATGAATTTTCGTCGATTTCGTGGTTTTATTCACAAATAAAGGCTTAACTCATGCCTTCTAGTACATGAATGCATGAAAAAAGGACCAACGAAATTTCTTTAAGAACATGATCATCGATATTTAATGTCAGCAGCGAAAAATAAGGATTTTCAAGTATAGCAATTGTTCTCTGCGACAATATTTTAGTCATATATAGACCCGGCTTATTGTAGTTGATTGGAGACCCCTGTTGCGGGATGGGGGGCGGAGACTTAAGCAGCTGACCTGGGGTATCCAGATTCTACCACGGACCTACCGCAAGACAGAAGGGCGGGGTGGGGTCCTTCCTCACTTGAACATTTCGAACCCAAAACGGTGATTGGTAGTAATAATATGTGTAAGGCGACGAAGATAAGGATTTTTTTTTGTTGATGGATGTCTTTATCTTGTGTCCCTATCATATTAAGCTTATTTCAGTCTAAATGAAATTAAGATGCAATACGTTGTAGAGTGCCAGTTAAAATTGTCTTTCATTTGTGTTTGTAAAATGTATGTTCGTTAACATCCTTCTCTGCAAAGAAAAGTAATGCGTACCAATTATATACTTTTTTAAGCTAAAAAACAAACATGGATAGATATATAATTTGAAACATTATCAGAATGCATTCATATCAGTGGATTAAAGTTGAAAGGAAATCTCTCTTTTGATTTTTTCATTAAGAAAATGTATGTAAAACCACAATTGGATGTTTTTGCTCGTTTAAAATAATCCATCCATTTTTGACAGTATTTTCACCTGTAACTTATATATATAATACAATATAAATTACATATTGCTATGAAATACACTGTATTTTGAAAATATCATACTAATTTCAATTGGATCTCTAAAACGAGTATATTGACCCCTAATTGTTAACTCATATATCTGTTTGCATTAGACTAATTTACTTATGTGTTTAGGTTGTTTTGTTGTTGTTGTTTGTTTGTTTGTTTTTTTTGGGGGGGGGGGGGTTTAAATTTGTCCGATAGAAAATAAAAACAAAAAACCTTGAAACATCTTGAATGATATTTTTTAAATAACGTTACAAAAATAGCTGTCCAGAACTTCACACTGTAAGACTGAGTTTATAGATTAAACATTTTCTCGTTATTATCCTCATATTTCAATAAACGTATACGACAGAGCCGTAGACAGTTATATATTTTATATTCGATTAAAATAAGATATTGAAACACATTGATAATCGTAGCTGACATACATATCCCATTGTAACAATTTTGATAGACGGTGTGTGCGAATCTATAATATAGATACACTATTTGTGTTTTAGAGCCGCAAGTATCCAATGTGCTGTTGTGAAAGGAATTTCAAAAGGTGCACATTATGAGGTTGGCGACTATGATACAGAAAGCCTACAGAACACGTGGAATGCAGTCTATGTTGACGGCCATTGGCGCTTGGTAAGTATGTCCTAACAAACTTCAAATTTGTGTATTTTCAAACAATTTGAAGGCAAGTTCTTACAACTTATAGTATGCAATCTCGAGGATTCATTGGTAGGATTTGACTTTGCGTCTGGGAAGGTCTTGAGAAATCCTTGCTCCGATGAGGTTTGAACCTTTGGATCTGCAGTCAAGTATGGTACCAATGGACCATTGCGCCCTTTGATTTGCGTGTAGAATGTTAGAAACACGCGGTCAACATAATACGACTGTCAGTCTTGAAAAAGCAAAATAAGACATTTTCAAACTGGAATGCCCGGTTACTAGATAAATGCACATAGATGGCGGTGGACTCCGAAGTGATTTTCAGTCGAAATTTTAAATGAAAAATACTTGTGTCATGGTGATTACTTCTGTTTCGTGTCACTTGTGCGTATAATGGTATTATCGGCGGTTGTTACGTTTCAATTCTACCATTGATACAAAGTGACGGATTGTGTCGTAAACATGCAACTCACGATTGTCTGTAATCAGATTTTTTTAAATTGCTAACACAAACTTGTTAATATGTCTGGCTCTCTTGTGTATTTTTTATGACATAATGTAATAAAAACCATATTGGTTGTACGAAAATAAATCAACCGAGTACATAATAACAAATATTTGCATGATATTCCCAAAGTTTACAAATACAGTAATTAGAATCAGTAATTCTGCTCAGAAGTTGGAAATTGTTGACATTTTATTACATGTTGCCAATAGTCAGCAACCCCACGAAGATTTATTTCATTTTAAGTTATGTTTCTGATATATCATCAAGAAATAGTTGTAGATTTAGAATAAACCTTCCTTTGAGTTATGGGAATACGTCTGCTAGAGGTAATAAGCAAATCATTTCGTCTACACATTTATTCGCAAGGGTATTTACTGATGTTCTGCACATTATCTAAGTAGACTTAGGATATGTAATATTGATCTCTTTGTACAAAAATATCCTTTCTTGGTAGTCACTACATCAAAATTGATGAAACTACTGTTACTATACATAACTAAAAAAAATATTTACAATGGTTTTGCACATATCCCTCGTAATGTAAGGGTGAAAATGGGATTCATAGAGTATGTCTCTTCAAAACGGCAGTTAAAAGGAACTTTTATTTCTAGGTACATCCTTTATGGGTATGCCAAGCTTTGCAAAGGCGCAAACGTGAAGGATGGGTCACACTTGAATCAAAAAGGGCATCGCAAAGTGCCAGGCCCAAAACTGATGACAGCAGCACTGAAGTCACATCCTATAACGAATATTTTATCTTTACAAAACCTGAAGAATTCATCTACAGAAATTTTCCCGATGAAAAGAAGTGGCAACTCTTAGCTGATCCAATTTCAAGGGAAGATTTTCTACGAAAAGCATACCTTAGGCCAAGCTTTTTCATGTCTGAGTTCGTTCTTTTAAGTGAGGATTTGTGTGTTTTAGAATCTTACAAGGGTGAGCCATGTACAATTGTCATAGGTTATCCAAATCATGACCCCGATGACGTTGTCTTTGGATACGAACTAAGTTATAAGGTTAAGAAACCGACAGCACGTACTGCCTCAGGAGACAGTACCCAAAATAAAGACGGGCGGTTTGTATTCATGAAGAAGCAGGATGACCGCGTGAACTTAGAAGTACGCTTCAGTCGGACAGGCACATACAATTTACGAGTATGCGGTGGATTGTATGCAAAAGTGAAGGAACAGCCACCATGGATCATGGACGTAAAGCTTGTGTGCAATACGATAGAAGTAAAACAAGAACCTCTTCCATTTGATCCAGGCATTGTAGGTTGGGGTCCCGGCCCCATTGCTTCAGCACTGGGATTGTTCCTGCCATCACATACCAATAGTGTTGTCTATGCTGATAGAAAAGATCATGAAACTACGCTTATACAGTTTGTTTTGACAAGAATGCTAGAGGTTTCCATTGAACTTCTACACCACACGGAAAGCTCGGAAAAGCTTGGGAAGTTTGTTGAGTACAATATTGTGCAAAGAGAAGAAGCAATGGAACTTCATATTGAAGTTAATTTCCCATCTTTTCCTGAAAGTTACGAGTTTGGTCTTAAGTTAGACGTAAAGGACACAGATGGAGACTAAAGAACGCATGCAATTATCTTGTGCATAAGAGGCCAAAAAGAGGTTTAGAAGTAAGTCGTTACTTTCATTTCTTATGAATGAAGACAGAGCTGCACAATGCGTCGTAAATGAATAAAATTCGTCACATGAAGTGGGAAGTTAATGACCATTAAATTCCGAAATCTTTTCAATTTAACTCTTTTTATAAGCGTTTCGGCCTACAGCTTTTCTCGAAATATGGATACCAGTAATTATTGACAACACTATACATTTTGCATTGTTGTAATTTGATAAAGGCATTTGGCCGAAACGTTATCAAGTAGAATTAAATTGGAAATATTTGTTACATAATTTTCCCTACGGAATAACATGGAAAATAATAATATATTCCGCTTCAGCAAAATTCACAAACTAAAACTACAACAGAGATATATTGAATATTACATTTGTTTGAGATAATTAGTGCTTTACAATAACAAGTTGACCTTTATTAAATTGTTAAAGTAAACCAAAGTTATGGTAAATTGGGTGACCTTTATAATATAGGTCAAATGTTGTCTTACGATAACAATAGACGATATTTGTCGAACAGAATACCCTTTATAAATTTCACAACCAAATTTAAAAAAAAAAAAAAAAAAATATTACAACTGTTTTAGACTTATAAAATATCTATGCAAGATATTTTATCTGTGGTAATTGAGGCAAATAATGAACGACCATCCTATTTTATGAGAAACAAAATTACAAAAGATGCAGTGGGGATGCTTTTAGATTCCAAATCGGATGGAATGAAATTAGTAATCTAAAATAACAATTTTGCAATTGGAATGACAAATATATCTTGTCAAAAAATAATACAGTATTATGTTACAAACTTAATTTAAACCTTTTAAAAGTTTTATTTTATTCAAAATGTCCCAAATCACACATTTGAACAACTACGTATATAATCTATAAAACCTACTGTGGTTCCCAAGAATGGAACGCATAACCTAGCATTTCCACTGCAAATATATTCAATGTAACTCGGACGTGTCAGAGATGTCTTCATAACCGTCTAGAACTATTAACGTTTAATACCACCAGCATTTAATTCAGATTAATTTCCAATCAGTTTTTTCTGCACTTTTGTGGAAAGAGTGTATGCATTATTATTTATGATACGTCAATCTTAACTTAAACGTTCTCAATAAAGAACGCCATGGTATTTCTAATTTAGAGAAACACAATAACACTTTTTATAGAAACTAACATATTTATATAAGACCCGTATATATACTCATTGAATTTAAAAACGCATCATCTTGAAAAATGTCGAATACTTTATTTCGTGTTTTAAACGGTATAACTTCATAAAGACTTGTAATATGACATATTTTAGCAAAGAAATGGTGCATGTTTTATAACCAATTTTTATTTTATCACTTAGTAGGAGGCGTTAAACTATGAAAAAACAAACATTTCCTTAAACATAAGGCGTATTTATTTTAAGCCCTCGAGTGTATCATAATACTTTTAGCTTGAACATTTTTGTATCTTTATTCACTCAGCCATTCCACCCAAGGAACGCCCGAATCAAGCTGAATAATGTTTTTAAAGTCGGAACAATGGAAGACTTAGATAAAGCAATCAATAACTGCATTGAAAAAGGTATTGCGGAAGACGATCCAGATGTTATAATCGGGCGTCGGAAATTAGATTATCTCCAGTGCCGTAGGGGTAAGTTGTCTATAGCTATAACTTATGTGTGTGCATTGGCAGAGCAATATAGAGGATATTTGTTTGTTTTGAGCGGACATGGAATTCATCTCATCGGGATTTTAAATATTTCCAAGGTCGCGTCTTGAGTGAAAATGCTGATTTGTATTACTTCAACATATTTTTTTATTTTATTTTATGCTAACTTCTGACGAAAGAGTGAAACTATTTGTATGTATTTAATCCTGTTGACGCGTGGATGAATCCTTATGAATGTTTACCATGTAAAGAAAACAAAGGGAGGCAACTAGTAAATGCTTGCCATATACATACCCATCATGGGTAAAAAAAAAACTCCGGTGGAGAAATATCAGTTTGTTTGTTTGTTTTTTGGGTTTAACGTCCCACCGACAGTATTTCAGTCATTTGGAGACGATGTCTACTTGAGACAGATATAGTGCTGCCACACTTCAGTATCACGCCGTAGGCTTGTGACATGATACCACACCCAGTCACATTATCCTGACACCGGGTAGACCAGTCCTGCAACTACCCTTATTTGCTGAGCACCAAGCAAGAAATATCAGAAGTATTACATAAGTTAGCATGAAATAATTAACTGACAATCACATAGTATGTCTACATATGAATGAGACCTTTGAAAATTTCCTGAATCTGCATATAAAGAGATACTAAATATAATAGTTTATTAGCTTATTCTAGGTTTTTGGCCCTTTTCCGTGTAATAACTTCTTTTGGCCTAAACCTTTATTTATTTATTTATTTTGTAATGTCCTACCATAAATGTCTGGTAAAAATGCCGATTGTCTGTACAATGCATCAACGGGAATGATAAAACAGGCATTACAGTGCGATGTAATGAAGGATTTATAAAGATCATATCTTTTTATTAGAGTCACATAATTTGCCATAATTTTATTATCAAATATATATTTATGATTATTTCAGAGTTGAAAGAAGCCTTGCTTGTCAACCGGATCTATGACGCGGAGCACGCGCTCTACAGGGTTCGGGCATCTAAACTACAGTTGCTTTTAGGCCCAGACGTAAAAAGACTTGAAAATCATCTAAGATACATTTACAAGCTTGATAAAGGCGGATGGAGCTTTAGAATCCCGGAGATCAATCGAACCACGCTCATAGAATTAAGCCGTCTGCAAAGTCCAAGTAAAGAAGTACAAAGTATTGTTATTGCTTTGTACTTGCTACTGGGAGTTAACGAAGATGATTTAAAAGTATGCTGTTGTTCTAATATGTGTACAGTTTGTGAATGTATCATGAAATACTGACATAATAGTAAATCAAAATCCTATGTACATTTTTGTATACGAAATGAATACTTCATAGTCTGCCAAAAGGGATAAATCATGCTGTATTTTACAAGTTTAATATAAACACAGCAACTGTAATTGGGGTGACGTTATAACACAATACGCTCAAGTTCCATTATCAACAAGTATCCAGTAACATATTTATATCCATTGTATTTTATTTTGAAATTAATGATACATAATTTATTTCATAAAAAATCATATTTATGATGGACCATTGCAGTATTAAGGGATATATTCAAATTGACTTATAAGCTATCATATAATTACATCGTATTGATTTAGTATTATTTAGATAATATTATTTAGTGAGCAACTGACTTAGGCATGAAAGGAAAAGGCGGGGAAATAATTATTACTGTTATATTTGTTTTTTGTTTTTTAACTTTAACAAAATCGATTTCTTGAATACTTTGTGCCATCGTTTAGGAATAGTTAACATACAAAGATTATATTATAAAACAAGCTTTTTGATGTTTTAATCACTTTGCCTTTATAGTGTTTTTCTTACATACCAAAGCCGCAAAAAAGGTACTGATATAGCTTCCTTGCTTGGCACTCAGCATATCAAAGGTAGTTGCAGGACTGGTCTGCCCGGTGATAGGATAATGTGACTGGGTGTGGTATCATGCCACATGTCTACGGTGTGATACTGCAGTGTGGCAGCACTATATCTGTCTCAAGTAGACATTGTCTCTAAATGACCGAAATGCTGATGGCGGGATATTAATCATAATAAACAAACAAACATTATTCGTGGTGATAGTATTCGTTTTTTGTTTGTTTATTTATTTGTTTGTGTGTTTGTTTATTTATTTGTTTTTGTGGGGTGTATTTTATGATATAAATAACTTATTTTTTGAATTTTTGCCAATTAAATTTTAATGGCACCACAGTTCACGATATGGAAATGTAAGAGTTTATGTTTCGCACCGTATTTATAAATTTTAGGTAATAAAATTACATGCATACCATTTTCTCTGGCTTAAAACAGCACGATTCAAAAAGACATATTAAGTGAAATTCATTGCCTTACAAAATGTAATTTATGGTTGTTTCTTTTTCCAGAATGTCAAAAACGTCACCTTTGGCCTCCACTTCAGAAAGCTTTCTACGGAGCAGGTAAATCGCTTAAAAGTCTAGAATACAAAAGTCAAAGCGCATAATACGCTGAGAGACTGACGGCGGGATTAACACAGTGAAAAGCTATTATTATAATTAAGCGTTAACTTGATAAGGGACAATGGTCATTTGAAGCAAAACAAGTCTTTACACGCTTTCCTGCTTCTCTAGTCAATAGTTGTAAGTCAGCTGATCTCGCTATTTGTCTCATGATAAAACCCCGTCGGTAGTCTCTAAATTCCTTCGGTGTTTTGTTTCATAATGGTCCGAAGTGAGACTATTTGAGGATTTGAGTTTACCGTCGCCTCGACAGTATTTCAGTCATATAGCGACGTCCAGCTTATTACAGGTTGAGAAAGACCCCGAATGCACGATGACATCCGGGTAGAACCACCGACCTACCGCAAGCCAACTGGAAGGAGATTCCTCACATAAAATTCTGAATGACCCTGCTGGGATTCGAACCCACGCGGTGAGGGGTTGAGTGAGTGTTAAAGTCAGCGACTTTACCCTCTCGGCCAAAGCATTTTATAAATTTTCGATTGAATAATACTCATTTTCCAGTTGAAAAAGGGAGATGGCTCGAAATTGATAGAGATTTAAGAAAGTGTAATCTTTGTGATTCGAGAGAAGTTGGGGATGAGTTCCACTACATTCTTACCTGCAGTTATTCTAATGACGCTAGACGGAAATATCTACCTAAAATAAGGCAACGAAATATAGTTAGCTTTGAATATATACTGAATACGAATAGTTATAAAAAGCTTTTGAACCTAAGCAAATTTATCCAATTTGTACTTAATTACACACGCTCTCCATCGGCAAATTCTTAGCTTTGTATTGTTACACGCTTCCATCATATGCTTTTGAAAGCTAAATATTCTCGTAATAATTTTTTGTAGATTTATCGGGAATTTTCTCTGTGTCTGTCTGGATGTGTGCGTACTAGGGAATGTTTGCATGCGTGTGTGTGTGTTTTTCTTTAAAATTTGAATTCTATAATTTTGACCCATCTGCTCACTGCCTGGTTCCTTACATTATCTTATTATTGTGTTAACATTGGTGTTACCTCATATCACATTGTATGTGCTGAGTGATTCAATAAAGTCTAGTCTAATAATAGGCACCGGTCCGGAGTGAGGTCCCGTTCATAAGTTGCATACCTAAGGTCATGACTTACTATCGCATTTAATTACTACGCTAATGGGTGCGGAGGCATCGGACCGTTAAAAGAAAATGGGGTAATTATGCAAATCAGCAAGGCCAGCTTTTGGTTTACCGCTACATAAGACTGGCGGCTACCGCCAGTCTAAAAAAAATACTTCACGACTAGTTCTAATCTACGTGGCTAAATTATTTCCGAAGACTTTCCGAAGAGACCGTTACTTGTACAATATTCTTTCATTGCAAAGGTAATGTGTATTTTGACAGTTCCTGGTAGTCATGGGGTTGGAGTGTTTCTGGAAGCGACAGGTCGTAGGTTCGATCCCCGACCGTGACATAGCAGAGGCGTTAAAACGGTGCTGGTTTAGTTCCCTGCTTTGGAGCTCAGCATATTAGGGTAATTCAAGGACTGGTTGACCCAATGTCAAGATAATGTGACTGGGTGTGTGTATCGTATGATGTCTACAGCTGATATTGCAGTGTAGCGGCATAATGTTTCAAGTAGGCATCATCTCCAAATAACTGAAAGCATGTTTTGTCAGTGAGACGAACATGAATTCATTTTCTACAGTATAATATTTGCCTACTTTGAAAATTTAAATGCAACGTGTCAATACTTACCAGAATATAGAGGATATTATTTTTGAGTGAATATGGAATATATCATCATTCTATTTTTTTTTATTTTTTTTTTATTTTTATTTTTTTGCTTGGAATGTTGCATTTTACATTTCTTTTACAGTGAGTAATGTCAATGTTATTTTCAGAAGGTCTGGTTTCAAGTACGGAAGCTTCTGCGAGACCAAGATTCAACATTGATAGAAATGGCAAGACTGGAGCGGTACCTGAACAGTTCTGACGAGCAGCTGGCAAACATTGATGGTAATGTTCTGTCCCGAGTACAGGGGGTGCTGGACCGCTTCAGCCTAGATGACGTGAGACGGAAGGACAACACGGCTGCTGCTTATTACCTCTGGGTTCGTGACTATGCATGTATTTGGATAATTATGTAACACCTGTCACGTTTGTGTAGCGGTAAGGGTGTAGAAAAATATGTGCTTTAATCGTTAAAGCTTTTAGCTTATGAGTACAAATTTGTAATTTTGACTGAACTTCAAATAGTATAAAAAAAACAATGGATTTGTCTTTGCCATGGCATGTTTAGTATTCGAGCTACAAAAGTGTATAACAATCACAGGAGAAACTATGTCTGCCTCGTCATGACGTCAAAACGTTTTGATGAAGAAATTGGTTAAAGTAGTATATGTTTTGATATGCCATCATTGCTTTGTGCTAGGCTTGGATACCTATGATGTCTTTTAAAATGAGATATTCATCAAATATTGAAAGATATTAATATATCATTCTTGTAGGTATATTTTGTCGAAATATAGATACATGCGTATTCAAACATGCTTGTTATTTTAGCTCATTATCGTACCATACCCGTTTACCAAGGCCATGAAAGTGGTGCCATACGCTGAATGACATTCCCATTTTATTCACATGTTTAGAGACTTACTAATAGCTTAGCTTCCTCCTGATAAGGGCTAGTTATGTACGCACGTTGTTGTTGTTGTTGTTATTAATGTTGTTGTATAAGGTGTGGATGGTGTTGTTGTTGTTGTTGTTGTATAAGGTGTGGATGGAGCTTTTGAGTAACCATCGCTGCAACAGTATTAACAATCACGTGATGTCCAAATAAGGACCTTGAGTGTACATGGGACATACGGGATGATATACTGAACTACCGCAAGTCATGGAACACTTCCTCGCATAAAAATCTGATTGACTTGACCGGATTTCGAACCGACAGCGGTGAGCGGCTATGGTATACTGAGCCAGCGAATCTTGCTACTCAGCCACGGAGGCCGACTACACACCATATTTGTACATTTCTTTACAAGAGCAAGCCATTTAGCTCTACTAAATACATTCCTTCTGTAATTTTGATAGTCTGGAAGATATTCCCTGGGGGTTATTTACGTTTATTGTCAAAATGTCGTCGTAAGTCTGCTTGAATATTTATTTTGCAGTGAGGTTCAAGGCGGATGCCAACAAACACATAAAGTGTCAATAAACATACTAAAATACAGGAAAGTGTTTGATACGTAGCTCCAAAAAAGGGTATTTACTCAATTGTCGTAAAATACGGCCAGTAGAAGTCTCGGAATTAATATTAAAGATATAACCTTTTTGATGCTGCATTTGAATTCAGTATCGATTTGATTATTTTTTCATGACATGTCTTGCAGTGGCGTTTCGAAGCAGTGACATTTGTAGAGCAAAAAGTCGTATCTAAAGATAAATACTCATAAATTAATTTAGTAGATACCACGTAGTCATTCATTTGTCCTCGCACTAATTGAGGTTTAGGAGAAATCCTTGATACATAAAACGATTATGCACTTCATGAAAATTTATAGAAACATTTTATAAACTTTTATTTAATCAAAAGTTGATCAACTTTAATATTAAAATAGTCGTTTCAGCTAGAGACCCGTTATGTCGACATCGCGAGTCTCGAAATTTAGTATAGCTCTACATACTTTGAAAGTCACAACTTATTTCTCTACTAAAATATATATATATATATATATATATATATATATATATATATAATCCATTCTTATCTCGAAAATTGTATTTCGACATTTTTTGATATCTCGACATAATTCTTTTCCCCGAAGGGTGAATTCTCACCTGAAACTATGTGTTTATCTCGACACGTGCCGACATGCTCATGGAGGTGCAAAAAACAGTATCAGTGTCAGTGTGTATTTGACATCAACTTCAACAAAACTCAGTTTAGGCTATAATATATAATATAAGACTTATAAGGGTCTATATATACTAATTGAGTCAAACACATGTGCGTTTTGAGAATGAATGTTTATATACGGTCACATGTTTCCAGGTACATTTAAATCCATATGTTGACATATTTATATCTCGACATAAAAATGATGATCGCGTTAATGTCGAGATAACGAGTCTCAACTGTATATATGGGGTGATAGACATGTTAATTTACTTGAAAACTTCTCTAAGAAACAATGACGTCGCTCCATAGCCGTTGACATATTTATATCTCGACATAAAAATGATGATCGCGTTATCTTGTAACAGTACATTAACTTATACGGATCTATCTGAGATTCTTACTAACAAACATGCTCATCACACGTAAGTCAAGCTTGACCTTGATATACTATATACTAATACTGCAGCCACTGTAAATCACATCGTGAAGAACGGAGGGGGATAATTGTCATTGTTTGTGTTAGCATGATTTAATATTTATAAATTAAAGAAATGTTTTAATTGAATAACTTACATCGAGAATGCGCATGAGCCTGAAACACGAACCATAACCTTTGGATTCACTCATCTGCATCTGAGCCTTGTACTTGAAATTTTAAGTATAAACAGATGGCGAGATTGGGAAATGCAGTGACCAAAATCCATAACTCTACCTGTATCAAATTTTGAATCATAACCTTTGATTTAATTTCATATTAATGAATTTCTGTTCAGAATATGACCCATTTATTATTTACTTGAAAACTTTAAAAGGTATTGACGTTGGTGAAGCGACGAAGAACCACAATTTTACCTAGTCCAATTTTTTAATTGTCTCCCTTTATTTTTATCTTTTTTTTCTATTTAGGGGCAAAACCGATAAGCAATATACGGTATGGACTTGAAACATAAAACGATAGCCAGTAGGAGTATTTCAGTGATCAAGACTCTACCTGGTCCAATTTTCTAATTATTTCCCTTTTTTTCACCATTTTTCTCAAGTACATAACATGTGATCTATTCAAGGTTATGATTTAAAACTTCAAAGATAAACAGATTGCGAATAGGAGACTAAGAATCAGAACACAACCTGTTTTATTATTGCAATTATCATTATTATGATTATCTCCCTTTTTATTGTCTAATGACTTTTTTCTCCTGTACTATATGGAACATAGACTTGATATTGAATACTTACTACACTCATGAATGCATTTCATTTCACAACAATTGTTTGACATTTAACCCCTTTGAGTTGTGCAAAAGGTGTGTTTGGCTCGGGTGTGGGGTTTTTTTTGTTGTTTTTTTCGGGAAAATCTTGTTTATGTTTTATGTTCAGTTCGCCTAATGTACTAATTTTCCAGGTTAAGTCTATGCTGACTAAGATAAAGGCTACAAACAGAATTAAATCAACAGAACCTGCACAGCCACATCCACCAAAGGTAAAGCCAGAGGCAGACAAATCGACAAAGACACTCCCAACATCTACAACCAATGTCAAAGAACCAGAAATGACAACGCCAAAACCAAAGAATTCAGCAGTTCGTGCGACCACGGCAGACAGTAAAGTTTCGCAGTCAAAACAGACATTCCCCGAAAAGGCGAGTGCAAAACTTGGCCGTGTTGAATCAGATTTGCAAAGGAGTGCAAGACCACGTACAGCAATGAGAGGGCCAAGTCGGAATACTGAACTTAAAAATAAATCAGGGTTAGGCAGTGATTTTCTGAAACAAAACACAGGCATATCCGGCAAAAATATGGGTGGAAAACTCTCACCGATAGCTAAAGAAAGTG
>CM037783.1:68206111-68256111 GCA_021229015.1 Solen grandis | reverse complement strand
CTTAACCTTCCTTTTCAAGCCTTTTTCCTCCACCATGATCTTCAACTGCTTGGTTTTCTGGGATTACTACAACATCTGGGTAGCAATTTCAACGTCCTTGTCTGTTTCGCCAGCTGAACTAAGAGGGTGAAGTATTTGTTCAAAAGAGTACACAGAATACGAACAAAGTCACCTATGAGCGGCAACTGGCTGTGTCATTACATGGTCAAGGTACTTGAAACACTTGATTAAGGCGTTTGCTGACTCTCTCACCCGTTACAAGTAATAACAAAGTTGGCTTGAATTAACCTGTAGCTGGTATACTTGTCTTCAAAATAAGACTAAATACGGTTGCTCAGAGCAAAGCCAGATAATTTATTGGGAGATGGGTCGCTGAAAAACATATTCGTGAGTAAAGACATGTCGGATAACATTCCTTAATTTTAAAATATTATAATCATAGAAGATGACACAAACATTTTATCTTAAACATTTTTGATATTTACAATCGAATCAAGCCTTAAACAAATTTATTTACTTTGTAGTGAACAGGAGTATAGAAAATTCTATAGAATAATTGTCATCAGTTGCGAACAAGAGAGCGACGTACGGATGAACGCACTAAAGAATGGACAAATGAAGCAGTTACTATTTGCTCCCCGATTTCCAATTTGCTAACCTTCGTGACAAGATGGTTTACATTAGTATCGTCAATTGCCAGTTGTTTCTGTCCCATTTTCATCAGGAGCAGCATTGAATTCAAGGAAAGAAAGTCTTTGATGTCTTTCATGTTTGCCTGTAGCAGTGGTTCAAAATGGCTACATCATTGTTTTTGGTGTCTGCTTTTTGGTGTATTCTAACACGACTCGCATCTTTCTACACAGAAACAACACACTGGTCGCAGCGCTCACTTGATATTATTGACATTACATGATACTCCCTCGTAGAATGAAATCAAATCAAATGGAATAACAAATGAATGTAAATAAAGAATTTACATGTATCATGTTTCACGAGTGTATGTGTTTGTTTGTTTTCTTTTTTACTTTCACCTGTCAATATATGTATACGATGGAGATAATTCGATCGGCAAGCTAGAGGAAGTAATTTGGTTTTTCAGTTTCTACGTCTCAGGAAAGTAATCCAAATAAAAAAAATGACGAAAAACGAATTTAAATCGAAATAACCTATCTCTTCCGGTGTGCTGTTGTGTATTTAAACACAGGTTTGTCGTTCAGGTGCGAATGATTATATCACGAGGGATACGTGATAATAATCTTCACCTTAACTCCAAACCTGTGTTTAAATATAAAACAAAACACGAGTAGAGATAGATTATTTCTTTAACATAATTATACCTTTGAATTTCATAAGGCCAATCCCCATTTGGCGGGAGAGATACATTAGGTTAGTATCTTGTTCAAATCAAGGTTTGGAAACTTTTTTATAGTTTGAATTATAGTCATTGACAGAAGGTGACAAATGCTTCGATATTATTTGAATATCGAAATTCGATTTCTTGTAGTTCTATTTCAAGAAAAAAAATGCATACATGTATAACGATTTACTTGTCGCGTATGAATAGGGGAAATAACCCTTACTTTAACTTTCCAAGCGTTGTGAATTAATTGTCTTCCTTACTGTAGGTATCGTTTTATTGGGTTTAATGTCCCGTCGACAGTATATTAGACGTTTGGAGACTACATCCAATTCAACACGTTAAAAATAACTTATTGGCCGAATTACATCACTCCGCGCCACGCGCTTGTATTCTATATATTCATATTGTGTTGAACTCAAACACCTGGATTCGTGGGCTCGATCCCCGGCCGCCACATACCAAAGTCGTAAAAAATGGTACTGTTATAGCTCCCTTGCTTGGCTCTATCTGATTGGCCCGGTGTCAGGATAATGTGAATAGGTGTGGTATCATGCCACATGTCTACGGCGTGATATTGCAGTGTAGTAGCACTATATCTGTCTCAAGTAGACATCGTCTCTAAATAACTGAAATACTGTCGGTGGGACCCAACAAACAAACAAACACCTGGGTTAAATGTATTTGATGAACTAACTTATTATTCATATTTTGATGGAAATGTATGAGAAATACAGACATTAATCGCTACTTGCAAATATTGTTTGACACTATTTTATTGGTGTAAGATTAAAAACAGTATTTCGTTCACAGTCCGTTCATTTACGCTTGTTTTTTTTTTTTTTTTTTTTTTTTTTTTTTTTTTTTTTTATCGCGGGTTTATTTTGTCTATGTCATATGATAATAAAATCTGACATGAATTTTGTCATTTCATATCAAATTTACATTTTTCCCCAAGAAACCTGTGATTTTTTTTTTTACATAATTTTTTTTTTTTTGCACGCGAGCTTAAAAACAGACCCCTGTCGATCGGTAAGCGCGAAAATATGTTGCATTTCCTAGTTCCGGTTTCTGAATCGGTTCTGATGAGCGTTCTATGCGGCGAAAAAAAGATGAATTGGAGAAAAAGAATAATTGCGTTAATACATCCTAATATACTGGAGCTGTACTGTAAATATACTAGGACGATGATGGTGTCGGCTCAGACGATGACTTTATCGCCGCCAGAAAAATACTTCAGTCAAAAATAACTTATTTGCAGAGAAAAACTTTGATCCTGTGAATCTTGTAAAATTACAGAACCAATTGTCCCGTGAGTCTTAAAAACTTTTCAGATTATCTGAAAGGCAGTACATACTGGAGAACTGATTTTTTTCTCTCATGCTCCTATCATATAATGTCATTGCTAGTGTTATGTGTAACCAGATGAGGAAAATGTGCAGTCAGATTAGGACTCAAACCCAGGACCCTGCCTTGCTGACATGGCAAGTGCTCTACAGCCTTAGCTACCGGACCACTTAATACACAAATCTCTCACTGAAGAGTTACTTATGGGCTGTTACAGATAATGCAAAATAGACTTGATACGTTTATCCAAATTTATCGTTCTTTTTTCTGTATTTCAGTGGGGGTTCTACCGAATGATACCACAGGAGAATGAAGGATGTATGCCTACCTCCATGTGTCCAGTGAAAAGATTTATATCCGTTAACTCAACCCTAGTTTTAATGATTTGTGGCAGAATCCTCTTGACAGCTTCTGCTTAACAGAAGACATTTGGTATTATAAAAGTCCTAAGGAAGAGACTTATTGAATAAAATGATGAATAACATTTCAGTGACTGCTGCCTTGTCAAAGAGCTATACTAATCACTGTGTGAGAGATACTTTGATGTCTTCATGGCTAGTTTAGAAGCAAAATATATCATATAAAGGACATTATTATCTCTGCCGAAAAAGAAAGTAACCTCGAATGCCCAAACTGCGCCCCTCTAAGATTTAATTAGGAAATGCAACAGAAATAAAATACATAGAATAAAAACTGTTCACGTACCAATTAATCCTATCAAATTCACATTGATACCCCCCCCCCAAAAAAAAATATTTTATACATTATTATTAATACATTACGAGTCAAACCCATCATTTTGTGTGGTCCTAACTCCGCCCCCTAGGTGACGTCATAGTAGTTGCGAATTGTACACATGTGCCCCCAATTTATAAATATGTAAACACAGCAGATGGAATTTCCGAAATACGTTATCTTAAAAAATTGAGTGTAAAAGGGCAATTCTGCGTGGAAATCATTTTGTATTAATTTAAAAAAAACAACAACAACAAAACACACACACACACACACACACACACACACACACACACACACAAAGAGCGGTGCGAGATAAAATTTGCAATATTTATCAGTTTGAATCAAAATTTCGTACAAAAATCATCGGACTTTATTTACAGAAACATAGTAAAAAAAATCTCACAGTCGCTTGCGCGTGTGATAAAATCTAGCGAGACTACGGGAAAAAAAAGGAAGGTGGCGGAGTTAGGACAGGGGCGCAGTTAGGACATCCGACGATATATTTAAACGATGCATTTTCCCCATCAACAATTGTTGATCACCCCCTAAGTGTAGAATTGAGGTGATGTTGTTCATACTTTGATTTGTGCACAATTAATTGTGTGCAAAAACAACTTCACAAATAGAAAAGTGTGGCACCAGAGTAACTTAGCTTGTTTACGAATTTTTTTAATTATGTATGGATAAGAATTGTCGAAGTTATGTAAGTCTTTGATGCATTTCGTCACTAATTATTTTGCTCATTAGTTTGTCTGGTAATATTGTCATCGATTTTTCTGTCTGTTCATCTGTCTATCTATCCGGTTTGTCTTGAGCATAACTCGAAATTTGCTTTGAACTTCATGAAATGATAGAGGGCATTGACAGAAAATGCAGTGCAATAGAACCATAACTCTTTAGACCAGTTACTTTGTTATATCTCCCCTTAGTACCATTGACTGTACAGGTCCTATCTCTAAACTGTAAATGGGATTTTGTTATTATTGCACCTATTGATAAAGGGGAGTAAGTGGCATGAATAACCTGGGTAGCTATCCACAAAAGTTGCTTAAACAAACTTGATCCATGCAGAACTCTGATTGTCATGGCAACCAACAAAATTTTATTTATATACAACAACAACAACAACAACTCTTATAAATCTTCACCTCTGAAACCAATTTCCAGAGTTCCATTTCATTTGGCACAAATGGTCAAGTCATTGCCCTCTACCATAATGATCTTGAAAAATGACACCCCTTTGGGTTCAGCTAGTTTTCTTATATACTTCTTTTAGGAAAGTTCAAAATTATTCTGTGAAACCAATTTGCTTTTGTACTAATGGTCACAGCATGGCTATCTTCTATTATTGCTAATAATATTGTTGATCTCTGAAAAACTAGACCCCCAGAAGGGTCTGCTCTAGACTATATAAAAAGTCAAAATTATTCTTAAAAAGTCCTTGCTTGTATCGGATGAAACTTTACAGAATCGGTCAGTATCAAATTATGCACTGTCAGCAAGTTTGGGTTGGATGAATTATCACAGAGTTATGACCCTTTGTATTTTTTATGTAATCTTGCCTGCACTTCATCTATAAACATCCCAGACAGAATAAGATGAATCTTCACTTGATTTGATCAGTATCCAGTTTAGTTGTGCATATTGTCAGCATGTTTTTGAGTGTTTGGGATGATTATTACAGAGTTATTCTGCTTTGTATTTTAAGTAAGATGTCTATATAATGTGCATAAATTCAGATTCTTGTATGCATTTTATCTCAAAACCCCTGTCTTGGATTGGATGACATTTCCCAAGATTGATCAATACCAAGTCTAGATGTGCAACAGCATTTCAATGGAATGTTTTATCACAGAGTTATGGCCTTTTTCTTTAGCAACATAGAGTACCTACAGATTCTTGTTCACACATCTTCAAAACCTCTTATCTTGAATTGAACAAAACTTTACTGGATTAATCGGTTCCATGTCATGTCAGCATGTTTAGTTTGAATGAATTATCAACAGTGTTAGGACCCTTCATTTATTTAGAATCACCCTATGTCCGATGATCCATGTAGAACACTGGTTGCCATGGTAACCAACATAATTTTACATTAAAGCTTAAAAAAAAAAACCTCCTCTAAAATTAATGGTCAAAATTTAATTTCCTTTGGCATAAATAGTTAACCTATAACTCTTCATAATTTATACAATAAAGTTGACTCCTTAAAAATTAGGCCCCTAAGGGGGGTCGGTTAATATCTTTATATACTCTAAATAGAAAATTTCAAAATTATTCTTCTATGAAGCCACCTAGTAGAATTTTATTTCTTTTTGTACAAATGGTTATCTTATGGCTGTCTACTATAATGGTTGATCCCTTGAAAAATGAGACCCAAAGGGGTCGTGTAGTTTCCTTTTTATACTCTACATAAGAATAAATCATAATTCTTCTTCTATGAAAACAATAGTAAGAACTTAATTCCTTTTGGCATGTATAAAGCTGTCTTCCATAATTGCTAAAATAAATTGATCTTTTGAAAAATGAAGCACTTAGGGTTCTTATAGTTTCCTTATATAGCTTTCTATAGAAAACTTCAAAATTCTTCCTCAATGAAGCCAAGGTCTAGAATTAAATTTCATTTGAACAAATGACAAATCATGGCCATTTACCATAATTACTTAGATAAAGTTGATTCCATAAAAATGAGACCCCCATGGGTTGGCTTGTTTCCTATATATCAAATTTAGATGATTGCAAAAATCTTTTTCTATGAAACTAATGGTTAGAATTTATTTTGACATGTATGGTCCACTGATGGCTGTAGTTTTTTTTATAGAGCTTTATAAAAAAAAAAAAAAAAAAAAAAAAAATTCTCCTATGAAACCTCTGTGTAGAATTTTATTCCTTTTTACAAAAATGGTCACCTCATTGCTGCCTACTATTATTCCTAAGATAAAGTTGAACTCATGAGAAATGAGGTCCTAGATGCTTGTCTAATTTAGGATACTTTTTATCTGAAACTTAAATCGGTTTGCTGCTGGAGGCAGTATCATCATGAAGGGTGATATTGTAGTGATAAAGCGCTTCGCTTCTCACCAATGCGTCCCGGGTTCGACTCCTGGTCATGTGCGTGAGAGGGTACAGTGGTCGCTCGTCCAGACACCTGGGTTTTCTTCGGGCTCTCCGGTTTCCTCTCACATCGAGAGTGATTAATATAAGTTGTGAGAACTTGTTTCGTAATCGATGTAAAATAAATAAAGTTTAAACTTAAGTAATACCAAATGGCATAGATATTTTAAACTCCTTGAAGAGTGCTCATTAAAGGTATTCTACTTTAAAGGGATTGACATGAATTATATATAGGCAATGGTTTGATTTAGTGCGCTGTCCAAGAACCATAACTCGATATTATATTTTTATTATCTCCCATTACTTTACTTCCATTACTTTGAATTATCTTTGCATTCAATGACTTTTTTATTTTTTTATTATTTGTTCAGAATTTCTTTGAATTTACCTTAATAAATTGAATCAAAGTTTGAATGATAAATCATCCCAAGGAATGAACACAAGCATAGATGAAAGTCATTTGAAGGCTTTCATTAAGCAGCAGATTCAAACCCTTTTATTTGAGATACATACAACTTCAGTGCCATCAGCGTTTTGATTTAATGATGCAGAAGACCCCAAATGTTGAGGGCTAGAAACCCATGAAAATGACCAGTCAGTGAAAGGAAAATTCCTCTGAACAAATAAAATAACTATTTCAAAACAAACCCTAACATTTCGGTACCTTCCGTAGAGATAGGCAAGTATCTTTGAATAGAGAAGGACGTACTGAAGTAATGTTGATAATCTGTCATATGTGTAAGGTTTCACGTTTGACCATGGGTGTGAACGGCAGTGCGGAAAATCTTTTCTAATCACTGGCGCTAGAACCGCATAATTACCACACAATTTGGAATCTTAATTAATATCAATATGTACGATTTAAAAAGAAGTTTCGTTCTCCTTCACTGTATTTGAAACATGGTAAGGAACGGATTCTGACGTTACTTGATTACGAGGGTCGTAACTTTGTACAAATGTATGCTTCCATTATATTCGATGCACGGTCCGATCAAGCCGACATTCATCATTTAACATATGGTGTTACGAATCATTGTCATAGGCAATAACGCGAAATATCTCAATTTGTACATATTTTTAATCTGCTTCACTCGGCTTCACTTTTTTTTTGGGGGGGGGGGGGGGGGGGGGGCCCCTGGATGACGCAATACATCTTCGCATGCAATTCCACATAAACTGACGATGTCAATTTCACATGTTAGATTCAAAATCGACCGAACATAAACGGAAGTGGATAGTGGTCCCAACAAATACTCCTGTATCGGAATGGTGGGTGGGGTATGGAAGGCATTGCATTTCTGGTGTTTATTTTTATATAGAGAGGTCGTTTTTTAAAGGTCTTTTTTGAGACTGAATATCAGGGTCCTGTGAATATACTCGTATACTGTTTTTGGAAGAAAAAATCTGCCTTTAATTAAAATATGTATGTGGAAAAAAGGCGGGATCAGAAAACGACAACAACAAATTGAATTTGCGTCACGTCCCAACATTGCTGTACGCTGCATCATGAATTCTTCCAATAGGCTATAGCCAACTGAGTTATCGCGGATGTGTTCTAATCACTATCTGTTTCGTTATGTGCAGACATTATATAACGATTTATGAACCTGTATAGTATGTAATGTTCATTTTTCATTTCATGATGTGACCATTGTCGTTATTCTCCATTTTATTATACACACGTCACTATTTGATGATTACTGATAATTTATTGTGTGGTTTCTCAATCTCATTATCTCGTAAAAACTCTATAGTCTGGGACACCGCCGGAGACCGGTGGAGACTCGATTTATTTGGCGATCTGCTGTAAGTATGCTCTCCTGAACCGCTCCCATGTTCGGTTGATGAATCCATTTCAGGTGGAAATGCTGGTCATTATGTACCTGAGTAGACATACGGTGACGAGCTCGATCGCCTCTAGTTTCAATACAGAACTGGGTCAGTTCCCGGTCAGTCAGATTGCCTTCCAATGAAATATCTATGTTTTACCCTTCAAACTTTTAACTTGTTGAGCAATCAGAACAATTTAGGGGAATCCGTCATCCGTCATCATCCACCAAAAGTATGTACAATTTCAAAACATTTTGTTCACAGGGATAAAATATGCGATAATTACGAGTGTGACCGTGAAGGAACAAAACAAGATGTCAAAATGATTTGAGAAAGGCGTTATAGAAATTAAGTTATTAACCGATTCAAAGCAGCTAGAAGTATTGTGACAAAGACACTATTGCGCTTTTGAAAGAACTTGATATTTCAAATGCTGCCGTTTATGATGAAACTCAATGGTTTTACGTGTATGGCTATGAATCTTTTCAGTATTTACGTGTTACATACCGCCTTTTGTTTTCTTCAAATGACAAACATTTACATTTACAACTTTACACCTTTTTAATTCTCTTAATAACTTTTTATATAAACTGTCGAACGAATAATTCACTTATATTTCCTGTCTATATGCTAAGCCAATTTTATCTATGATATACATTTGATACATTTCTGTATTTAAGTAAACATCGCGATTTTAATTATTGATTAATTTACATTGTATTTGTTTATCATGGGATACGAGTCACGTGATCTAATTCGGGTATCTACGTGAAATAGAAACGAGCGTATATGTAATCGATAGAAGAGCTAATTTTCTCATTATTCATGAGTGATCGGTTTTAATCAGTCGCTCCGCCCGTCTAACCTTTATGTTACTTTAAAACGTTTCTGTGAAGTGTACATAGCAAAAGTTAGAAAATAATCTGATTTTGATTTTATGGTCAAGTAAAGTTTATAATTGTTCAAATTCATCTTTTCTAGGTTGATAGTGAAGTTCCCGGATGTCTCCTCCTCTCTTATAAAACATATAAGTAAACCTTGAGATTATTTATTTACCTATAAGTGGGTAAAATCTAAAATATTACAGTTGCTAGAAGCGTACAAAAACATTTACAAAACAACTTGGGCCTTTTTACAAAATACGTTGTTTCAAATGACGTCCAGAGTTTATCGCACTAACAGCCATGCAGATTGCCACTCCCTTTATGGTCGAACATTAAAAATATAATGGACTGATTTCGTCAACGAATTCTTGAGGAAGACTTCGTCGAATACCCACGGCCGATCGATAGATCATCTATAGGCCATGGGACAATAACGATTGGTCGTTTTAGGGTGTGTCAAATTAGGTCATTTCATTGGTCGCATCACGTTTTTAAAACTAATCATAAAGGCAGTTGTTTACAGCTGCCTGACGCAGTCATTTATCTTATTATTTAAAGTTACTTTCAAGTCTCCGCGCCGAAGAGTGTTGCATTTAAAAGCCGCGTTTTCATTGATTGATAATTTAATCAATAACTTCTGTATTACGACGATTTGCATGCCCTTTTCTCCACGGCATGATGTCATATAGTGAAACGGAATAAGTCAGCCGGGGGTATTCGACGATGGAGGAAGACCGCGCTGATAAATCGTCGACGATAATTTCTTATACGTCTTAAGACATTTTATGTTTTAACCATAGCAGCAGTTTTTGTAAGTTTATTCTTACTGGCTGTCACTGCCCCTTTGGTTTACATTGCTAACGAAGTAGTTTTAATATACAGTAAACCCTTGATACACCGGCTGTGTTTGTTAATCTTGACTTCGCCGATGTATCGAAAATTGCTGACGATACCGGAAGAGATTAATCAATCCGTTATATGACTTTTAATGCCGGAACCCAAGTTTGCCGTGCCGTTGTATGGAATGCCGATGTATCGAGGGTGAATGTATTTGATTTCCTATTTTTCTTTTTTTTTCTTTTTTAGAAATGGGTTTGGACCACAAGTTCTCGCCCTTTCTCTACAATATGACAAGTATGATTTCGAATAGGAGAACAACAACAACATCATTATACGAAAATACGTATGAATGTATGAAATAAAAATATTTTGTAGTGAAATAAAAAAAGAAGAAAACAACAGTTAAATGTTCAACTAAAGAGCAGGGGGAAAGGGAAGAGTTTGAATATACAGCCTCATATATACAATCCTGGAATATCTAAGAAAATAATCCAATTTATTTTTGTGTTTTAGTATTACCATAAGTTACACAATCTTTAAATTCTAGTGGAGCCTGTATAGTGCATATATCCCTGATTAATCAACAACCAGTCGGAAAAGACGGACAGATTTGATGACTTTTTTTTCTGACTGATTCCCAATTCTAATATGACTTTGTATATGATGTCAATGTTCGTTAATGTTTAGACCTGGTTTTTTTCCGATAAGGGAGAAGCTAATTATCATCGCGCCATCATCGGTTGAATTTAATACAAAGTAAAATATAACGTTTATATATAATTCTTTTATAGTGATTGAAATTTATGTTACATTGTACGGTCAACTGAGGAAGGTTCCCCGACCTCTGTTGACCTATTACGAGGAAAATAAATGGGGATACCCATATGGGGCCTCAAAAAAAAAAAGAAAAAAAAATATCATCGCGCAATCTTTACATTTTGAACTGTACCACACAGCACATGGAAACCTGATGCCTTATTTCAAAGCCAGACGTTATCTTAGAATATCATAAAGAAAAACTTCGGTGTCTAAGTGCAAGGGGGGTGTATGAGGGTAAACAGTATCAGCTTCCTTGTCGTTACTTTACCTCTAGCAAAAAAAAAAAAAAAAAAAAAAAAATCATGACAAACATTCTATATTTTGTTTTCTTTGTGATAATAAAACTAAACGAACTGTCTGTAATTCATTTAGTTGGTGGAATACATCAAATTATATAAAAGCTCAACGAAATTAGTCTTAATGCTTCGCTCCCTTCTTTGTACATTGAACGTCTTCTACAAACGCCCAAGGAATATCAACAAGTAGCGGAGGCGCCCCCGGAATGCCTTCAGCATCTGCACACAATGGGCACGATAGTGCGTGAGAGAGATTTTCAATATTGTAAGTGACTTATTGACAGTATAAGCCACCCACTAGAAATGGATTTAAGCAGTTTTTCAATATGATAGTTTGCTTTAAAACAATTTTTAGCTGAAATTTTACGATCTAACACTGGGTTTCAAAATTACCCCCCCACCCCAAAAGAAAATTACTGATGTATTTTGAATCATTAATTTTAATCGTATTTAACTTCTTTTTTTTCAGATAAGCCACGTTACACTATAAGTATCCAGAGCTATGAAGAAGAGCCACAGGGCAGTATAACTAATCAGAGTTGTGGAGAAGTGCCACATGGCACAATATCGAATCAGAATTGTGAAGAAATGCTATAGGGCACAGTAACGATTCAAAGTTTTGAAAATGTGCTATTTTTTGCACAAAACGTTCCAGAGTTGTGAAGAAAGCTACATGGAACTTTAGCGATTCAGAGTTGTGAAGAAGTGACAAATATAGTACCCTTACGACATAGAACTATGCCACGTGCAACTATTTCGATTCAGAGTTTAAATAAGTGCCATATTTATTTTATGAATACATGTAACTGCCACACGACATTATAACGATTCAAAGTTGTTAGAAAGTACCACATGACACTTTGTGAAGTGGTGCCATGTAGCACTGTAACTATTAAGAGAATGGAAGAAATGCCTCATATGCCATTGATACGATAAGTGCTATATAACACTAATTCGATTAAGAGTAGAAAAAAGTGCCACATGGTATTTTGATGATTCAGAGAGTTGCGACATGGCACGGAAACGATACAGAGTTGTGAAGGAGTGCCACATAACCCTTGTACTCTGACGATAACGATTCAATGTTGTGGAGAAATGCTACATAGCACCATACCGATTCAAAGCACTATACCGATTCAATGTTGTAGAGAAGTGCTACATAGCACTATACCGATTCAAAGCACTATACCGATTCAATGTTGTAGTGAAGTGCTACATAGCACTATACCGATTCAAAGCACTATACCGATTCAATGTTGTAGAGAAGTGCTACATAGCACTATACCGATTCAATGTTGTGGAGAAGTGCTACATATCACTAAAATGATATAGAATCGCGAAGAAATATTACATATCACTATTATGATACAGATTAGCAAAGATGCGCTACATGCCAATTTATCGATTCAGGGTTGTAGATATTTGACACACAACACTATAACGATTCAGAGCTGTAAAGACATGACTTCACATGACGCATTGTGTCACCTGACGCAGTTTATAATTTTGAGATATGGAATGTTTTCACTTGGTTTGCGAATTGGTTTTGTGTTGTATAAAGATGCCACGTTGCACCTGGTACTACATTGCGCCCAAAGCATGTTGATATACGGAAATGTGCCCCCTTAGCGCTAGACTTATGCCGAATTTTGACAAGTAGCTGTAAACCACCTGAAAAGATGGCTGAAATGAGAAAAAAATGTCATATTACACCGCAAATAATGTTGAGATGTGAATATGTGCTTTTCGCAAAAATGATATTTAGTTTTGAATAAGTACAGCTTGCCTGCAGAATGATGCTTAGCTGTGATCAGAATGGAGTGATACATTGCATAAGAAAAGGGGAAGATCTCGGCCTTAAGTTAACTTTTATTTATTTTTGTTCATTTAAGCTTCATTAATTCTGAATTTGTTGTTTTTGCTTTTCCTTCAACTGATTTCTTTTGTGATATAAGGACTGATTCATATTCGTTGTAAAATTAATTTTTTGAATTAGATTCAATGTCTATTAAGTACGCTCTCTTTAATCAAGTTAAAATGCAACATACGTATAGCAATGACGTTACTGAGCTAAATGGCGATCTTATTGTAAAAAATACATTTTTCCCCAGAAAATATCTCCCTAATTTGTTTTGTTACAATTTGTTCAACAATTAATTTGCTGGAGAGTGGTGATAACACTGCTCCCTGTTCGGTTGTGTGAACAATGCTAGGGGGAATTGATTTCTGTCCCAATTCGAGGCAAAATATTAATGTCTTGACTGAATAAATCGGTTTTATTTTTTTATAATCAAATGTTGGAAACATTTATCAACAGAGATAATTGCAGCCCTGTACAAACAAATGTGAATAAAATAGAAATCCTTCAAAATGCATAATGCAACCTGCACGTGTTCCGGAAAGGCGAATCAAAGATTAAAAGAAGGTTGCGTGTGTAATGCGTATTTTGGGCCTAGTGGTGATATCAGAAAGAACGATCAATACGCGCTATATCTATTTGAAACCCTAAAACTTAAGTCTTTTTAAGTTTCAGTCATTTGTCTAGAATGTACAGGGAGCGGGAGCAGCAGACGACCGCCCACTGGCTGAATGCTGAAACATTCCCCGTGCCTCTCTCTCCCAACACAAGATAAAGAATCATCAAAAGTAATCAAAGGAATATCTTCACAACATTTAAATGTCCACAGAAACTCTTGGACACAACAGAGGGTAATACTGATTAATCTCCCTCTTCAGTCAAACTTTAAGAAACTTAATAGGGTCCATATATTTGGGAAAACACACACATACACACACACACACACACACACACATATATATATATATATATATATATAATTATATATATATATATATATATATATATATATATATATATATATATATATATATATACTTAGACATTTCTCTTCATCAAAATTCAAAGATTTATTTTGGTACTGAAATAAACTGAAACTATCTCTCTCTATACCCATTAAGGGACTCACAAATTACTCCTTTCGATAAAAAGGGTTGTATGTAGTGTGTTCAGGCAACAAACATCTTTTTTTACAATTGTGATTACTGTCATTGTTCAGTGGTCTTGAAAAAAACCCTAAAAACATAGCTTGCAGTTTATACAAACACGCTGAATGAAATACAAATGGGGAAGATTGCTGTGTTTAGAACACAACACGCGGGGATACAGGGAGAAACATACTCCAATGTTATCTGTCTAAATCAAAACCCAATAGCCATTGACTCAATACGCATTTAATGATATAATTAGATTCTAAAGATTCAATGTAATCAATTAAATTAGATATTTATATCTTAAACAAAATGCATTAGACTTTGGTGTTGGGATTATGGCAACATCCCACTATCAATAATTGATTAGAAATGTTCAATTTTGAAGACACGTGGTCGTAGGCAATTGTCGTTTTGGAATGGCATTCTGGCCTGGCCGTGGCGGCGACAACAGGTGCCCCCTTTTTAGCCGGCATCTTTTCTTGCCTGCATTTGATCATGAATACTATCGCACAGACGGCTTACAGAAGGCATATGAAACAAATGAATTAATAATTATTTGCTTTTTAGCCTTGCTTCTGCCTTTTAGTATTTAATCGTAATATAATGTTTCTGTTTAAAAAGTGTCTTCATGTTTAATATGTTACAGAATTGGAATCAAATGACATTAACAAACAAATTCCTACGTCATTTTTGGAAAGTTCTATTGGCAATCAAACTCAGTCTGTACTTCTTGCCGATCCATTATATTGAGCGTGATACTCACTCCTGTTAAGACAACTCACGCACATTTTCAGAAGCATCATATGTGCATAATCTGAATACAATCGACGCCAAGAGTATGAAACTACGCATAATAGTTGAGTTCAGATGGCCATTCATTACTGATGCAATCACATTCAGCCGAAAACATTGGCAATATGTTACAGGGATCTTTTTATTGATCCAAAGGCTTATGTATCTGATATATAACAACAAATATGATTCCAAGCGTCTGGCAGCCCACTGTCAGCGGTATCGTATTTCAGACATGTACATTTTGGTCAAAGGCAGTTTTAGAACATTTGTTGTCATTCATTTTCAAACTCTTGATGTTTTTGTCTACGAGCATACTGTGACGATGCGTCGTCACGGGTATAAGTTCAATCTCTGACAACTGCGTCAGGGAGTCGACTCTTTGGCTCAGTGGTTAGAGCATTGGGCTATCACGCCGGCGTTTGTTACATTTGGTGGCAGCGGTGGGATAATGTCAACTACCATACTGGAGTTGCCTTACCCACGTGTTTACGTGTTTCCCAGGCCAAGTCTCGGGTCGAGACTTCTCGGAGGGGGAAGTAATGTGACGATGTGTCGTCACGGGTATAAGTTCAATCTGTGACATCTGTGTCAGGGAGTCGACTCTTTGGCTCAGTGGTTAGAGCATAGGGCTATCACGCCGGCGGAACGGGTTCGATTCCGGGCCGGGCCGTGTTTGTTACAATACCTTATAAAATGAAAATTACCCTGTTTACGACTTTTTATCATCTTCCAAACGTCAGCCATGATAGATATAAACACAATTAAGTTTTAAATTGTTTACATCATAGGACTGAATTTATTATGCGTGTGTTATACATGTATCAACTCTGGTCAAATCAAATTTAACATAAGATCGTTTGGACATCTTTGAAGATTTGCGTGATTGAGCCGGGTTCATACATACATGAAAACCAATAATAATAAAAATGATAATAAAGAAATTAAACTGCTTGGTTTCGTGGAAGATGCAATTTAAATTCGAAAAGTGAATATAATTTTTGATGCTCATGAGATGAAAAGAATATGTAGGATAGAGTTAAAGGAATACGCTCGGCTGAAATGAAAATTTAACCATCAATAAACCTTTTAGTGTAGATCACTTTGACATGACTTTCATTTTTATACACGCTATATTTGTGAAGATATAGCTGTTTAAAGTTTGTGATTTCGATCGGCTATGGCCGCCGCCATCTTTGTTCATGTTTACCTTTCTGTGACGTCACAAATACCGATTGAACCATATCCCGATCGATGAGTGCGATTAATAGGGGTTGTGATAAAAGCATTAAAGGAATACGCTCGGCTGATTACAACTAGGTTTCAATTGAAAGATATTGACGTAAATAAACCAATTAAATTTCTCATTTCATTGAATCAATCGTAATAAGAAAGAAATTGTAAGTTAAAGACGTCTATATAAACCAATTTGCTCCGCGATATTTTTTATTTCTATAATACATCTTTGTCATTTTTACCGTGAAATGCTTGCAACTGCGGTTATTGAAAAGTTGTGTGGTGTTAAACTGATTGGATAAGAAATCACTGGCAAGTCTTTGTAACAGAATAAGCGTTATATAAAATCGCACCTCAGGGCCATAAAACACGGCCATAAAACGAAGCGTGCGACCGAGTCACCATGTCAACAGACAATTGATGTGCACGTTTTACTGAAACGGACATGTAGAGTATACATGTAATCATCACCACAAACATACTAAATGCATTGTATAAATATGAAAGAAAAGTGTTGAATCCACGTTTTATATTATAATAATCTATATTATGCTATTTTACGGAAAAAGTCTGTTTAAATAAATGTATATAAGTAAAAATATCGTATCGCAATGAGCTCACGTTATTGTGATATACAGAAAGTATAATAATTTACATTATTTTGCTAAATTGCGAGTAATTAGGTGTGTTAATCATAATTACAACACGGTGTCCCTTTGATTCGTCTCTATAGTATTTCACAGTTACCGTCATTGCAATTAGATTTCTACTTACATGATACCGCCCCTTTTATATATTTATATGTTTGATTAAAAAACTGTTTAAAAATTGTAATGATTTGCGCAATTAAAATAGCGATGTTTGTGAGAATGTGCATGATTGCGTGACAAGGGGTATTGACTTTAGTTATGGTTCGATCACTATAGCAGGAAGTTTAATAAAGTTTTTGAGATGTTTCTTAAAATGGAGTGTATAGTTCCTTACGACTTTGAGCCCGAATATACTGAGGAAGAGCTGCAACTGCTTCAAGACAATGACGTACGGGAGGAGGAATATTTATGTGCTGAGGACTTTTGTCTGTGTGATAACTGTGTTATGATGCCATCCAATATGGAAAATGTATGTTGCAAATCGAGTGACTTGGTTGTTGGAAATTTAGATGAACTTACGTGCATTACAAACCATACGGACTTTCACACCTTAGTTCTGAATGATTCTGTTTTAGAAGTTGCATTCATTACCATTCTGGCATACAAAGGTCATAGGACGAGGGCTCCAGACTCTCTCACTCACGAGTAAGAAAACAATAAAATGATCATAGTTAATCTTTTAATAATATATTTTCATCATATTCAAATAATAAACATTTTTCAAACAATTTCTCCACAACACACGTAATTCCCTTCTATATTTCAATGTATGTACGCAACCGGAAGTGTGTCTGTGACGTCACGATTGTTGAAAAAAAAGTCTCGCGAGACCACGAGACGTAAACAATGTCTGCGCCCATGTCTCGGAGCAAATTGGTGTAAATAGACGTCTTTAACTTGCAATTTCTTTCTAATTACGATTGATTCAATGAAATGAGTAATTAAATTGGTTTATTTACATCAATATCTTTCAATTAAAACCTAGTTGTTATCAGCCGAGCGTATTCCTTTAAGATATATTTTCATAATTTTCCCTGTGAAAAATATCATATATATTTTTTATCTATATCGCATTAATTCACTCAAAACCATAAAATATATCCATATAGTTCTACCCCTGTAAAAACCGACATTCATCTTGGGACGTGTGTCTACGTGAGACACATGTGATTCTGTCTCACTAGGATATCACGCCAACATGATACCACACACAGTCACTTTACACTACTTGGACCGAGAATCGAACCTCAAAGACACACGGGGTTACTCGCAGGCTGATCTGGTTTTATGCTGTCCGCATAGGTCTTTTCATGGTTTCCTCTATGAGGGAAAGGGTTAAAACAGATGAATTGCAAAGTTGCATATTTATAGAGATATAAAAGACTTAGCTCCGCCAACGATTCGATTAGCAAGGGCGTGTCTGGACCCAACTTTGGTATACGCACCATGGCTAGGGTGGGTCTGGGGAAAAAGCCGTAGGAACATTTCAGAGGGTATTTAGTACAAATAAAAACCTTTAAAATCAAAATGAAATTTGAAAAAAAAACAAAAAAACAAAAAAAAAAAAACGCGCAGTAATTCTAACCAGTTAATGCATTAGGAAAATTCTACCTCGGTATATAGACTGAGAGCAATTATCAGTTTGGCATTATAAACCGTCCACCACAACTTAAAATGCCTCTTCTTAAAAAAAACAACAAAAAAAACAGAAAAAAACAACAACAAAAAAACAACCCCCCCCCCCTGGTTTAATACAAATGCTCTTTGTTTGTTCTATTTTTAAAAATAAAAATGTGTTTTAGCCATAGTTAACCCCAAATTCATTTTGCTTCATTACATTTGATGTTTCACCAATATGACATAACATTTACTTAATTAATAATTGAAATTAACTTGAAGAAAAAAATAGACTTAGTTATTTCATTATAAACTGCTGCTATGTTAGAAAAAAAATAGACATTTTTATCTAATACTGTTGATCTCCCTGTTTTTATTTCATATTTTAGTAGAACAGATAATGCTATCAATAAACAGAGTCGTGAAATTCTAAATGTTTGAACAACAACAACAACAACAACAACAACAACAACAACACCACCCCCCCCAAAAAAAAACCATAAAAAAAACTGTCGCGATCTTCTTTAAAAAGTTAAAGCTTACATCCAAAAATTTGGAAAACCCAAAATATGTTTACATGTCCGAAATATTGCGATAATAAGCTTTAGCATACGCCTCAGAAATTGAAATTGAACATTTCGTTATTCCTTTTAAACAAATATAGACATTTTAGCGTTTGCTGAATCATTTAGTTAAAACAACCTTAAATGAGATATGAATCATATGCAGCTAATGGATTAATTTTAAAAGATAAAAATAAAGTATAATTCAAATAAATGTTTGACATTATCTAAAATAAAAACAATTTTTAAAGTCAGTAAAATGAATAGTCTTGTCTTATAATTTAGCACTACATTAGTATACATTTTTTATTTATTTGTTTTTCACCCCTGAGCAGCTACGAACCAACGCGGGGTGATACTGAGAGGAGTTGAAGACAGAATCGTTACCACTGCGCCACTTTGAAGCCTTATTGAAAAACAGATTTAGAACACCTATAACACTGTCCTTTGTCTATTTAATAAAACGACTCCCTTTCGTTGATAAAAATATAAATACCAAAAAAGCACTATATTGAAAACGCTGAATTATCTATTTGTATTATATTGAGTTTCTGAAAGGTAAAACAACCCTGCATATAACACATATATGTGAAATGATCAATGATCAAAGAAATAAAGTCAATTTCATTAAAATACTAATAAATCTAGATATCGAACCAATTTGATACCCTTTCGAAAGTTATTACAAGTAGGGCATATAAAGTGTGGATTATATGTGACGGCAGCCTAACCCAATTAAGTTTCTGCACAATGCAAACTTACACTAACGTTCAACGTAATGTACAACGGTAAAAGCCGGTTGAGTTGGCATTCGGCGAACGTTAGGGAAAGTCTGCATTGCGCAGACACTTACTTGAGGCTATAATCTTATCTCCAATAATCCACACTCAATATGCCTTACTTGTAATAACCTTAGACCGGGTATCATATTGGTTCTTTATTTAGATATTTAAATATTTTATTGAAAAAAACAAAAAAAAAACAAACTTTATCTTTGAGCATTTATTATATCGTTGAATTATGTTACATACAGAATTATTTTACCTTCCAGAAGTTCAACAAAATACAAATAGGTAACTCAGTACAGTCAAACCTGTCTTAAGCGGTCAGTCAAGGGAACGAGAGAAAGTGGCCGCTAAATGACGTTTACATATATACCAAAATGCTAGTTAGGTAGTATTAAAATTGACCCCGAAATACAGATTGACCGCTTTGTGCAGGTGACCGCTTATACAGGTTTAACTGTATTTTCAAGAAAGAGCTTATTTTGGTATTTATTTGTTTCAAACAAAATCGAATCTATCCGAAGGATAATTTTATAGGTGTTTTATAAATTTTATAAATCCCTTTACACTAACGCTTAAATATGACGCAGTGGTAACGACTCCGTCTGCCACTACTTCAGTGGTTCAATCTCTGAAGTGCATAACAGAATATGATACAAGAGAAAAATGTATAATTATTGTTAAATTATCATTCATTATCTCAACTGAAAAACTGGATTTATCATTATTTTATAATAATATTATAATCATATCTGCATCTGAATTATAGGGTTTTTTTATCTTGATCAGTGACACACACTTTTATATTTTAAGGTGACAGCAGATTGGTAAAGTTTCGAACGGCGTTTTTAAGCTGCAGTCCGTCAAACCCCCTTTCACTTGAGACACACAGACCCAAGCACGCCCTTGATTATATATGTAACAAAACGATAATACTAGGTAATACTTGATTATCATTCTTATGCAATAATGCTTCAAATTAAATACATTCGTTGTTTTAAGGAAACATATCGCAGTGAACTTAAAAATGTATTTTTCATAAAAGTTATGAAAAGAAACTTAAGTAAAACATTGTGAAAAAACAACAACAACAAATCCAAAACACCTTGCATTTTAAATAAAAAAATGATCTGGGTGACCTTGATGTCGCACATGACGGTTTTTGATCTGAGTGACCTTGGTGTCTTACATGATAGTTGTTTGATCCAAGTGACCTTGATGTCTCACATGGCGGATATCTGATCTGAGAGACATTGATGGCTCACATGACGGTTGTCTGATTTGAATGACCTTGATGTCTAACATGATGGTTGTTTGATTCGAGTGATCTTCTTGTCTCACATGACGGTAGTCTGATCTGAGAGACCTTGATGTTTTACAGGACAGTTGTTTGATCTGATTGACCTTGATGTCTTACATGACAGTTGTCTGACCTGAGAAACCTTGATGTCTTACATGACAGTTGTCTGATCTGAGAGACCTTGATGTCTTACATGAAGGTTGTCTGATCTGAGACACCTTGATGTCTTACATGACAGTTGTCTGATCTGAGAGACCTTGATGTCTTACATGACAGTTGTCTGACCTGAGTGACCTTGATGTCTTACATGACAGTTGTCTGACCTGAGAAACCTTGATGTCTTACATGACAGTTGTCTGATCTGATAGACCTTGATGTCTTACATGACAGTTGTCTGATCTGAGTGACCTTGATGTCTTACATGACAGTTGTCTGATCTGATAGACCTTGATGTCTTACATGACAGTTGTCTGATCTGAGTGACCTTGATGTCTTACATGACAGTTGTCTGACCTGAGAAACCTTGATGTCTTATATGACAGTTGTCTGATCTGAGAGACCTTGATGTCTTACATGACAGTTGTCTGACCTGAGAAACCTTGATGTCTTACATGACAGTTGTCTGACCTGAGAAACCTTGATGTCTTACATGACAGTTGTCTGATCTGAGAGACCTTGATGTCTTACATGAAGGTTGTCTGATCTGAGACACCTTGATGTCTTACATGACAGTTGTCTGACCTGAGAGACCTTGATGTCTTACATGACAGTTGTCTGACCTGAGAGACCTTGATGTCTTACATGACAGTTGTCTGACCTGAGTGACCTTGATGTCTTACATGAAGGTTGTCTGATCTGAGACACCTTGATGTCTTACATGACAGTTGTCTGATCTGAGAGACCTTGATGTCTTACATGACAGTTGTCTGATCTGAGAGACCTTGATGTTTTACATGACAGTTGTCTGATCTGAGTGACCTTGATGTCTTACATGACAGTTGTCTGATCTGAGAGACCTTGATGTCTTACATGACAGTTGTCTGATCTGAGTGATCTTGATGTCTTACATGACAGTTGTCTGATCTGAGAGATCTTGATGTCTTACATGACAGTTGTCTGATCTGAGAGACCTTGATGTCTTACATGACAGTTGTCTGAGAGACCTTGATGTCTTACATGACAGTTGTCTGATCTGAGAGACCTTGATGTCTTACATGACAGTTGTCTGATCTGAGAGATCTTGATGTCTTACATGACAGTTGTCTGATCTGAGAGACCTTGATGTCTTACATGACAGTTGTCTGATCTGAGTGACCTTGATGTTTTACATGACAGTTGTCTGATCTGAGAGACCTTGATGTCTTACATGACAGTTGTCTGATCTGAGAGATCTTGAAGTCTTACATGACAGTTGTCTGATCTGAGTGACCTTGATGTCTTACATGACAGTTGTCTGATCTGAGAGACCTTGATGTCTTACATGACAGTTGTCTGATCTGAGTGACCTTGATGTCTTACATGACAGTTGTCTGATCTGAGAGACCTTGATGTCTTACATGACAGTTGTCTGATCTGAGAGACCTTGATGTCTTACATGACAGTTGTCTGATCTGAGAGACCTTGATGTCTTACATGACAGTTGTCTGATCTGAGAGACCTTGATGTCTTACATGACAGTTGTCTGATCTGAGAGACCTTGATGTCTTACATGACAGTTGTCTGATCTGAGTGACCTTGATGTCTTACATGACAGTTGTCTGATCTGAGAGACCTTGATGTCTTACATGACAGTTGTCAGATCTGAGAGACCTTGATGTCTTACATGACAGTTGTCTGATCTGAGTGACCTTGATGTCTTACATGACAGTTGTCTGATCTTAGTGACCTTGATGTCTTACATGACAGTTGTCTGATCTTAGTGACCTTGATGTCTTACATGACAGTTGTCTGATCTGAGAGACCTTGATGTCTTACATGACAGTTGTCTGATCTGAGAGACCTTGATGTCTTACATGACAGTTGTCTGATCTGAGAGACCTTGATGTCTTACATGACAGTTGTCTGATCTTAGTGACCTTGATGTCTTACATGACAGTTGTCTGATCTGAGAGACCTTGATGTCTTACATGACAGTTGTCTGATCTGAGAGACCTTGATGTCTTACATGACAGTTTCTGATCTGAGAGACCTGATGTCTTACATGACAGTTGTCTGATCTGAGAGACCTTGATGTCTTACACGACAGTTGTCTGATCTGAGTGACCTTGATGTCTTACATGACAGTTGTCTGATCTGAGTGACCTTGATGTCTTACATGACAGTTGTCTGATCTGAGTGATCTTGATGTCTCACATGACAGTTGTCTGATCTGAGAGACCTTGATGTTTCACATGACAGTTGTCTGATCTGGGTGTTATTGATGTCTAAAAGTTTATATTTGTAACATTGATGTCAACTTCTCTACCTGATTAATAACTGCTCTTGGGTGCCACATGGAGTGTGTCTAATGTGGGTGGCATAGGTGTACAAAAGAGGGTGCAAAGCGGTGCAGTGCTGTGGCATAGGTGTCCATATGGAGGGTTTTTTGCATAGTGGGTGTCTAATGTGAGTGACATAGGTGTCCATATGGAGGGTTCCTAATGCTGGTGGAATTATTGTCTGCATGGTGAGTGACATAGGTGTCCATATTGAGGGTGATTAATGTAGGTGGCATTAGTGTTTGCTTTGTGTGTGTCTAATGTTGGTAACATAGGTGTCCATATGGAGGGTGCCAAATGCTGGTGACATTAGTGTCTGCATGGTGGGTGTCTAATGTTGATGATAGAGGTGTCCATTTGGAGGGTGCAAAATGTCGGTGGCATTAGTGTCTGCATGGTTTGTTTATAATGTGGCTGACAAAGATGTCCATACGGGGGGCACCTTATGTTGGTGGCATTATTGTCTGCAAAGTGGGTGTCAAATGTTGGCGACATAGGTGTACACATGGAAGGTGCCTAATGCTGGAGGCATTGGTGTCTGCATGGTGGGTGCCTGATGTGGGTAACATAGGTGCCCATATGGAGGTTACCCAATATTGATGACATTGGTGTCTGCATGTTTGGTGTCTAAAGTGTACATAGGTGCCACGGGACCAATTGATGACATTGGTGGTGTCTGCATGGTGGGTAATTTGGTGACAAGGTGTCCAAGGAGGCCCCTATTGCTGGTGGCATTATTGTCTGCATGGTGGGTGTCTAATGTGGGTGACATAAGTGTCCGTATGGAGGGCACCCAATGCTGGTTGTATAAGTGTCTGCATGGTGTGCGTATAATGTGGGTGACATAGGTGTCCATAAGGAGGGTGCCCAATGCTTGTGGCATTTGTGTCTGCATGGTGAATGTCTATTGCGGGTGACATAGGTTTCCATACGGAGGGCGCCTAATGCTGGTGGCATTATTGTCTGCATAGTGGGTGTCTAATGAGGATGACATAGATGTCAATATGGAGGGTGCCTAATGCTGGTGGTATTGGTGTCTGCCTGGCTGATGTCTAATGTGAGTGACATAGATGTCCATATGGAGGGTGCCTAATGCTGGTGGCATAGGTGTCTGCCATATGTTTTCATATGGATGATGCCCAATGCTGGTGGCATTAGTGTCTGCATGGCGGGTGTCTAATATGAGTGACATAGGTGTCCATATGGATGATGCCAAATGCTGGTGGCATTAATGTCTGCATAGTGGGTGTCTAATATTGGTGACATAGGTGTCCATATGGAGGGTGCCAAATGCTGGTGGCATTAGTGTCTACATGGTGGGTGTCTAATGTGAGTGACATAAGTGACCACTTGGGGGGTGTCAAATGCCATTAGGGTGACAATGTCATTGGAGGGTGCCTAATGCTGGTGGCATTTTTGTCTGCATGGTGGGTGTCTAATGTTTGTGACATAGGTGTCCATATCCATAAGGGGGCCTAACTGGTGGGATTTTTGTCTGCATTGTGGATGTCTTACATGACAGTTGTCTGATCTGAGAGACCTTGATGTCTTACATGACATTGTCTGATCTGAGGACCTTGATGTCTACATGACAGTTGTCTGATCTGAGAGACCTTGATGTTTTACATGACAGTTGTCTGATCTGAGTGACCTTGATGTCTTACATGACAGTTGTCTGATCTGAGAGACCTTGATGTCTTACACGACAGTTGTCTGATCTGAGTGACCTTGATGTCTTACATGACAGTTGTCTGATCTGAGTGACCTTGATGTCTTACATGACAGTTGTCTGATCTGAGTGATCTTGATGTCTCACATGACAGTTTTCTGATCTGAGTGACCATCATGTCTATACATCGTGTCACCTTGATGTATACTTGATGGTTTTCATATTTCGTTGATATTAATGTCTAAAAGACGTGTGGTTTATATTTGTAACATTGATGTCAACTTCTCTACCTGATTAATAACTGCTCTTGGGTGCCACATGGAGTGTGTCTAATGTGGGTGGCATAGGTGTACACAAAGAGGGTGCAGAATGCTGGTGGCATTGGTGTCTGCATGGTGGGTGTCTAATGTTGATGACATAGGTGTCCATATGGAGGGTGACTAATGTTGGTGGCATTTTTGTCTGCATAGTGGGTGTCTAATGTGAGTGACATAGGTGTCCATATGGAGGGTTCCTAATGCTGGTGGAATTATTGTCTGCATGGTGAGTGACATAGGTGTCCATATTGAGGGTGATTAATGTCGAATGTTGGTGACATAGGTGTCCATATGGAGGGTGATTAATGTAGGTGGCATAAGTGTCTGCATGGTGGGTGTCGAATGTTGGTGACATAGGTGTCCATACGGGGGCACCTTATGTTGGTGGCATTATTGTCTGCAAAGTGGGTGTCAAATGTTGGCGACATAGGTGTACACATGGAAGGTGCCTAATGCTGGAGGCATTGGTGTCTGCATGGTGGGTGTCTAATGTGGGTGACATAGGTGAAGGTTGCCTTATGCTGGTGGCATTATTGTTTGCATAGTAGGTGTCTAATGTGGGTGACATAGGTGTCCATATGGAAGGTGCCCATTGTTGGTGGCAGTAGTTCTGCATGTTGAGTCCCTGATGTGGGTGACATAGGTGTCTATACCGAGGGAGCCTAATGCTGATGACATTGGTGTCTGCATGGTGGGCGTTAATGTGGTGACAAGGTTCCATACGGAGGCCCTATGCTGGTGGCATTATTGTCTGCATGGGTGACATAGGTTCCATAGGAGGGGCCTAATGCTGGTGGCATTATTGTCTGCATGTGGGTGCCTAATGGGTGACATAGTGTCCATATGGAGGGTGCCTTATGCTGTGGCATTGGTGTCTGCGTGGTGTCTAATGTGGGTGACATAAGTGTCCATATGGAGGGTGCCTAATGCTGGTGGTATTGGTGTCTGCATGGTGGTGTCGAATGTTGCTGACATAGGTACCATACGGAGGGCGCTTAATGCTGGTTGCATTATTGTCTGCAAAGTGGGTGTCTAATGAGGGTGACATATGTGTCCATTTGCAGGGTGCCTAATGGTGGTGGCATTGGCGTCTGCATTGTGGATGTCTAATGTGGGTGACAAAGGTGTCCATATGGAGGGAGCCTTATGCTGGTGGTATTGGCGTCTGCATGGTGGGGGTCAAACGTGGGTTACAAAGGTTTCCATACGGAGGGCGCCTAATGCTGGTGGCATTATTGTCTGCATAGTGGGTGTCTAATGAGGATGACATAGATGTCAATATGGAGGGTGCCTAATGCTGGTGGTATTGGTGTCTGCCTGGCTGATGTCTAATGTGAGTGACATAGATGTCCATATGGAGGGTGCCTAATGCTGGTGGCATAGGTGTCTGCAGGGTGGGTGTCTAATGTTGGTGACATATGTTTTCATATGGATGATGCCCAATGCTGGTGGCATTAGTGTCTGCATGGCGGGTGTCTAATATGAGTGACATAGGTGTCCATATGGATGATGCCAAATGCTGGTGGCATTAATGTCTGCATAGTGGGTGTCTAATATTGGTGACATAGATGTCCATTGGGAGGGTGCCAAATGCCGTGGCATTGGTGTCTGCATGGTTCGTGTATAATGTGCGTGACAAAGGTGTCCATATGGAGGGCGCCTAATACTGGTGGCATTGGTGCCTGCATGGTGGGTGTCAAATATGGGTGAAATAAGTGTCCATATGGAGGGTGCCAAATGCTGAAGGCATCAGTGTCTACATGGTGGGTGTCTAATGTGAGTGACATAAGTGACCACTTGGGGGGTGTCAAATGCCAGTGTCATTGGTGTATGCTTTGTGAGTGTCTAATGTGGGTGACATAGATGTCCATTTGGAGGGTGCCCAATGCTTGTGGTATTGGTGTCTGCATGGTGGGTGTCTAAGTTGGGTGACATAAGTGTCCATATGGAGGGTACCCATTGCTGGTTACATAAGTGTCTGCATGGTGAGTTTCTATTGCGGGTGACATAGGTGTTCATATGGAGGGTGCCTAATGCTGGTGGCATTTTTGTCTGCATGGTGGGTGTCTAATGTTTGTGACATAGGTGTCCATAAGGAGGGTGCCTAATGCTGGTGGCATTTATGTCTGCATTGTGGATGTCTAATGTGGGTGACATAGGCGTCCATATGGAGGGTGCCTAATGCTGGTGGTATTGGTGTCTGCATGGTGGGCGTCGAATGTTGCTGACATAGGTGACCATACGGAGGGCGCTTAATGCTGGTTGCATTATTGTCTGCAAAGTGGGTGTCTAATGAGGGTGACATAGGTTTCCATTTGCAGGGTGCCTAATGGTGGTGGCATTGGCGTCTGCATTGTGGATGTCTAATGTGCGTGACAAAGGTGTCCATATGGAGGGGGCCTAATGCTGGCGGTATTGGCGTCAGAATGGTGGGGGTCAAATGTGGGTTACAAAGGTTTCCATACGGAGGGCGCCTAATGCTGGTGACATTATTGTCTGCATAGTGGGTGTCTAATGAGGGTGACATAGGTGTCCATATGGAGGGTGCCTAATGCTGGTGGTATTGGTGTCTGCATGGTGGGTGTCTAATGTGGGTGATATAGGTGTCCATTTGGAGGGTGCAAAATGTCGGTGGCATTAGTGTCTGCATGGTTTGTTTATAATGTGGCTGACAAAGATGTCCATACGGGGGGCACCTTATGTTGGTGGCATTATTGTCTGCAAAGTGGGTGTGTGCCTAATGCTGGAGGCATTGGTGTCTGCATGTTTGGTGTCTAAAGTTAGTGACATAGGTGTCCACATGGAGGTTACCCAATAGTGCTGGCATTGGTTTCTGCATGGTTGGTGTCTAATGTGAGTGACATAGGATTCCATATGGAGGGTGCCTAATGCTGGTGGTATTGGTGTCTGCATGGTGGGTGTCTATTGCGGGTGACATAGGTGTCCATATGGAGGGTGCCTAATGCTGGTGGCATTGGTGTCTGCATTGTGGATGTCTAATGTGGGTGACATAGATGTCCATATGGAGGGTGCCTAATGCTGGTGGTATTGGTGTCTGCATGGTGGGTGTCTAATGTTGGTGACATAGGTGTCCATACGGAGGGCGCCTAATGCTGGTTGCATTATTGTCTGCAAAGTGGGTGTCTAATGAGGGTGACATATGTGTCCATTTGCAGGGTGCCTAATGGTGGTGGCATTGGCGTCTGCATTGTGGATGTCTAATGTGGGTGACATAGATGTCCATTTGGAGGGTGCCCAATGCTTGTGGTATTGGTGTCTGCATGGTGGGTGTCTAAGTTGGGTGACATAAGTGTCCATATGGAGGGTACCCATTGCTGGTTGCATAAGTGTCTGCATGGTGAGTTTCTATTGCGGGTGACATAGGTGTTCATATGGAGGGTGCCTAATGCTGGTGGCATTTTTATGCTTTGTGAGTGTCTAATGTGGGTGACATAGGTGTCCATATGGAGGGGGCCTAATGCTGGCGGTATTGGCGTCAGAATGGTGGGGGTCAAATGTGGGTTACAAAGGTGTCCATACGGAGGGTGCCTAATGCTGGTGGCATTGGTGTCTGCATGGTTGGTATCTTATGTGAGTGACATAGGTGTCGATATGGAGGGTTCCTAATCCTGGTGGCATAGATATCTGCATGGTGGGTGTCTAATGTAGGTGACATATGTGTCCTTATGGAGGGTGGTGTCTGCATGGTGGGTGTCTAATGTGGGTAACATATGTTTCCTTATGGAGTGTGACTAATGCTGGTGGCATTAGTGGCTGCACGATGGGTGTCTAATGTGGGTGACATATGTGTCAATATGGAGGGTGCCCAATGCTGGTGGCATTAGTGTCTGCATTGTTGGCGTCTAATGTGGGTGACATAAGTTGACATTTGGAAGGTGCCCAACTGTGTATTGGTGTCTGAATGGTGGGTTTCTAATGTTGTGACATAGGTGTCCATATGAAGGGTGCCTAATGCTGATGGCTTTGGTGTCTGCATGGTGGGTGTCTTATTAGAGGTGACATAGGTGTCCATTTGAAGGGTGCCTAATGCTGGTGGCGGGTGTCTAATGAGAGGGACATAGGTGTCCATTTGAAGGATGCCAAATGCTGGTGGCATTATTGTCTGCATAGTGATTGTCTAATGAGGGTGACATAGGTGTCCATTTCGAGGTTGCCTAATGCTGGTTGCATAGGTGTCTGAATTGTGGATGTCTAATGTGGGTGACATAGGTGTCCATATGAAGGGTGCCTAATGCTGGTGGCATTGGTGTCTGCATATTGGGTTGTCTAATGTGGGTGACATATGTGTCCTTATGGAGGGTGACTAATGCTGGTGGCAGTGGTGTCTGCATGGTGGGTGTCTAATGTTGGTAACATATGTTTCCATATGGAGGGTGCCTAATGCTGGTGACATTGGTGTATGAATTATGGATGCCTAATGTTGGTGACATATGTTCCCATATGGAGGGTGCCAAATGCTGTTGGCATTAGTGTTTGCATGGTGTTTGTATAATGTGGGTAACATAGGTGTACATATGGAGGGTGCCCAATGCTGGTGGCATTTGTGTCTGCATGGTGTGGGTGTCTAATGTAAGTGACATAAGTGTCCAGTTGGAGGGTGTCAAATGCCGTCGGCATTTGTTTCTGCTTTGTGTGTTTCCAATGTGGGTGACATAGGTGTATATTGTTACGGCCAATTTGATGAAATGGCGCAACAAAGAAAAGCCAGCAACAAACTAGTTAACTAAATATATTTTAATTATTAACAAGTGACAAACATACAGTGTCTTAAAATTATTATAACAAATTAGTTTGATCCTTGTCTGATTGATAAAATTTAAATTTAACCTGAGTAATCCAACAGATATGTCCTTTATCCGAATGTAAGTCCGAAATTAATTCCACACTGTTGAATGACCCACACTTGATGACTTGCTGCCAAAAACAAGTCCTCTAAAACAAGTCTACTCAACAAGTCTTAAAGTCTGCTGTCCCTAAAACCCACTTCTTTATATATACTTGAGAAAATATTCTAGAAACAACCATACTATTCTTCAAAAAAGAATATTCTAAATCGTAAACAAGTAACATAAGACTTCTAGAATTTTCTGTAGAAAGAAAATTCCAGTAAACAAATAAACCAGTAAACAAGTTATTTTTAGAAGAGGGATCGCCTAATAGATCACTCCAGAACAAAACTAGTAAACAAGTTATTCTTAGAATAGGGAGTTCCTCTACAGTGTTGTGTATACAGAACTAGGCCAGGTGCAATATGCAACACTATATGGAGGGTGCCTAATGCGTGTGGCATTTGTGTCTGCATGGTGGGTGTCTAATGTGGGTGACATAAGTGTCCATTTGGAGGGTGTCAAATGCCGGTGGCAATGGTGTCTGCTTTGTGAGTTTCCAATGTGGGTAATATAGGTGTCCATATGGAGGGTGCCTAATGCTGGTGGCATTAATGTCTGCAAAGTCGGTGTCTAATGTAGTGACATAGGTGTCCATATGGAGGTTGCCAAATGCTGGTGGATCTGGTGGCATTGTTGTCTGCATGATTGGTGCCTGATGTGGGTAACATAGGTGTCCATATAGAGGTTGCACAATAGTGCTGGCATTGGTTATGTGGTGCCTAATGTGTTGGCAATGTTGTGTACATTGTGGATGTCTTATTAGGGTGACATATGTGTCCATATGGAGGGTGCCTAATGCTGGTGGCAATGGTGTCTGTATTGTAGATGTCTAATATGGGAAACATAGAGGTCCATATGGAGGGTGCTTAATGCTGGTGGCAATGGTGTCTGCATGGTGGGTTCCTAATGTGGGTGACACAGGTTTTCCTATGGAGGGTGCATAATGCTTGTGGCATTGGTGGGAGGCTAATGCTGGTGGCATTAGTGTCTGCATTGTGGATGTCTAATGAGGGTGACATAGGTGTCCATATGGAGGGTGCTTAATGCTGTTGGCAATGTTGTGTACATTGTGGATGTCTTATTAGGGTGACATAGGTGTCCTTATTGAGGGTGTCTAATGCTGGTGGCATTGGTGTCTGCACGGTGATAGTCTAAGGGTTCCATAATGGGGTGACATAGGTGTCCATATCGAGGATGCCTAATACTGGAGGCATTGGTGTCTGCATTGTGGATGTCTAATGTGGGTGACATAGGTGTCCATATGGAGGGCGCCTAATGCTGGTGGCATTAGTGTCTGCATTTGGTGTGGGGAATGTGGGCGACATAGATGTCCATATGGAGTGTGCCAAATGTTGGTGGCATTTGAGTCTGCATGGTCGGTGTTAAATGTGGGTGACATAGGCGTCCATGTCGAGGATGCCTTACAAGGGTGGCATTGGGGTCTGCATGGTGGGTGTATAAGGTGGGTTCCATAGGGTCCTAAGTGACATAGTGTCTACATTGAGGATGCCTAATGCTGTTGGCATTGGTTTCTGCACGGTTGGAGAATACTTTGGATGGTATTTTTGTTAATGTTGATGACCTTGACGTCCACGTAACGGGTGTCTTATGTTGGTGACCTTGGTGTCCATATGTCAGGTGTCTAATGTTGATGAACTTGTTTCCACATGTCGGGTGTCTAATGTTGGTGAACTTGTTTCCACATGTCGGGTGTCTAATGTTGGTGAACTTGGTGTTCACATGTCGGGTGTCTAATGTTAGTGAACTTGGTGTTCACATGTCGGGTGTCTAATGTTGTTTAACTTGGTGTTCACATGTCGGGTGTCTAATGTTGGTGAACTTGGTGTTCACATGTCGGGTGTCTAATGTTGTTTATCTTGGTGTTCACATGTCGGGTGTCTAATGTTGGTGAACTTGGTGTTCACATGTCGGGTGTCTAATGTTGTTTAACTTGGTGTTCACATGTCGGGTGTCTAATGTTGGTGAACTTGTGTTCACATGTCGGTGTCTAATGTTGTTTAACTTGTTGTCACATGTCGGGTGTCTAATGTTGGTGAACTTGTTGTTCACATGTCGGGTGTCTAATGTTGTTTAACTTGGTGTTCACATGTATGGTGTCCAATATTTATGAATATGGTGTCCACATGATGGGTGTCTGACATGGGTTACCTTGGTGTCCACCTTACGGCTTGATGTTTTTGTCTAAATTACGCGCTTCGATCTTGTTTATACAGACGGTGACATCTCATCATGACGGACGACTGGTTTGGATTACCTTTTTGTCCACATGTAATGTCGGTGAGTAGATGATAACCAAGCATGGACTTGTTTTAACAAAAATGACTGTCCATCATATTATTTGTGTATTGAATAACAAAGCTGAAGTGGAAGATCAGTGACCTATAGAACCACTTAAGAAAGTTTCTAATTACCTACGTTTTGATCTACCTCGTAAGCATTAGATCATGGGGTTGATTCCCGGTCGGAACAAAACAACGTCCTTAAAATTATCTGCTTACCTTAGGGGTTGACCTTTGGCAGGATAACATGATTGTGTGTAGAAGTATGGAGCTAAATATCCACAGAGCGTAATGCAGGTGGCATTACTATCTCTACTTTCTCTCCAAATGATTCAAATACTGTCATTGAAGTGCATAGTCCACCAATCAATCATGCTTTACACTAAATCAAACAGTGAAATTCTGGCAGGTGAGTGAAAACAACAGTTTAGTATTTCTTATAAAATTTACTTCAATAAATAGTTTCTTAAAAATAACATAACAACTGATGCCTGTTACCATTGGAAATGAAAGTTGAAACAGTGATATTTACACAGTGGTGTACCCAACTATACAGAAATACCGACATATGTATTGTAGTACCTTGTGGATCACATACTACTGAGGTATTTCAAATAAAAGAACAAGGACAAAGAAAATAACATAAATAGTATTGTTTTGCTTCTGATTAAAAACAAAATTATGTCGTGAACAACGGACTTATTGTTGCAACGGTACCAAGGTGCCATTTTCTTGTGGTTAGTCTAAATGTCTGATTAAGGAAAAATAAAAAAAAAAACGACCCAAGCATTGCTTGATACTTTTAAGTTTTAACAACTATCATTATATTCAAATTTGTTAATGAAAAATTATTGCTTAAAATACGCGATAATTTGTCCAAAACGAAATAAAAAATATTTATGTAAAATGTGAAAACTTTTTTATTTTTCTCCAGATTCTTTCTTTCCAAACTAACACATACATTTTCTAAACATAACTTATTGCATATGGCATTTTTCAAATATATTACACGTTGCAAACAAGTTCAAAGTAACACAAAAACGTTATCATCAATAATATTAAAGTCATGCAACGTCCAAAGCGCTATTGCCTTCTTCCGAATTCATGTTAAAAACAATTCCTACAAAGGCCGTATTCACAACCCATCGGAGTCGATACGTCGATATAGGTTCTAATACGTACCGTTGGTCCGAATCTTGATTGGACAAGACTTTCACTTGTAATTACATGTAACTAATAGAGATAACAGGATGCTGCCAAATGAAGAAAGTTTATTCGGTGAGTCTGTGATACTCTCCCCCATCTCCGCAACAGTAAAACTTTATCTTATTTTTTTTTTAAAACAATTTACAGTTGTTTTCATTTTCTTTTCAACAATCCTCACGCAGAAGTATCGATATTGTTCATATTTCCAACAGAACAGCAAATCAGTTATCATGATGAGCATCATACGTAAACAACTAACTAATCTTACACTGTCACTTGAACTAGTCTGTGTACTTTATAACATCTTAATGTTTGAAAAGTACTTAGTAAAACACTTATCTGTTCGTACTAAATAAAATACTCATCTGTTTGTACTTTGGAACAACCTGACATATATACTCTGTTACACGCACAACTGTTCACATATAGAAATATACTTAAATGCACGTATTTAGAAACTCTCTCAACTGCATGTTTTTTAAAACCTGCTTCCTTGTGCGTGTTTCGTAAGGTCCTACCATTCCCGTTACTGTATGTAGCGGCGTATTCACGTACGCGTTCAAGTGTTCGTATTTAGAAACACGCCCAACTGTGCGTATATAGTAATACGGTTAACTTTGCAAATTTAGAAATTCGCTGCTCAATGTGCGTATTATGTAATACGCTCAAACGTACGCATTTGGAAATATGCCAAAACCAAACCTTTAAACCGTACTGAACGCTCACGTAAATACTAAATTGCACGTATTTAGAAACGTGATCAATTGTATGTTTTTCATAAGGTACTTACCTGTACTTACTTAGTGACTCTCGGAACTGTAATGAAAAGGAACGCGCTGCATTTAACGTATTTTGGTATCCCGTTCAGTTTTATTTAGAAAAAAACGTTCATTACACCTTCATTATGAATGTTTATCGTTGTCCTCATTTCTTCAAACTTAGTAACTATAGAAATACGCTGATGAGTATGTCTAAGAAATACGCTCAATTGTACGTATTAAACACACATCACATGTTCGTGTTATGTAACACCCCATATACACGAACATTGTTACAACCTAAACTATACGTATTTAGAATACCCTAATCTATATGTTCTTAGCAACACATTTACATGGATGTATTTTGGACGCGGTGACATCAGATGATCGGACTAATAAAATCTAGTAATGAAATGCCTTCTGTTTTAAATAATGGATTTATGTGTTCAGCACAACCCTGTACCTTATATACGACACATGTAGATAATTGCTATGCAGGTTTTCAAACGAAAAACAAGAACAGCATTGACGTTAATTTAAAGGACTCCTTTTTAAGAATAGAGACAAAAACATTAAAAATAAAATATCCGAGGAAATTTGTACATTTTGTATATTGAACACTTTAACCGTTATGTCATAATCATCAGTAATGAACGATAAACGAAAAAAAAGAACAGCATTGACGTTAATTTAAAGGACGCCTTTTTAAGAATAGAGACAAAAACATTAAAAAAAAATATCCGAGGAAATTTGTACATTTTGTATATTGAACATTTTAACCGTTATGTCATAATCATCAGTAATGAACGATAATCACGTTTACAAAGAGAATGATTTGTGTGTGTTTTAATACTATATATTCAGTGATTTTTCAACTAAAGCAGCTGGTAACGAACATCAAAGAATCGTTGCTTTTTCTCTTATTATCTATACAAACCGTTATTTCAGGGAGCTATATTCTAGGTATTCACATCTCTGCTGACATAAATTTAAAAAAAAAAAACCCCACAAAATTGGAATTCGACTTATTTTGATAAAATAATTAAAATGCTCAATTTTGAAGGTTACTGTAACCATTATTTTGCCCGCATATTAAACAAAAGCCTGCAGTCCAGTTATAATTTATGTATATATAACTTATTTTATATAAAGGATGACAAAAAGTAAATCTATTATGATTTCTTATTTCTTAATAAACGTGTAGCTTTAATAACATGTAGCTTTAATGAAAATGTCGTTTCCATCGGTGTTTAAACATACCCATGACCCATTTTTTTTTATTCATAAGTGAGGAAATTACTTATATTTCCATGAGAAAAAATAATTTAAGATATAAAAGACGTCCCAACCCCACTCATGAGGGGCGCCAATTAAGCTTGAACACTGCGTCTAAAGTACGGCTATAGGGAAATCATAATTCTATTTTAAATGTTGTTATTAACTTTTATATTGTGTTGTCAGCAAGCGGTCTGGATCAATCCTCACTGATCAGAGTCATTAGGAGCTCTCTTTGTCGATTCAGTAAATGAAGTAAAGTAAGATTAATTTGACACTAATTGGCGCTTATAGTGGATCCGACTTTGAGTTGTATTATGTATTCTTGACTAACAACAACAGAACAACAGTAAAATGTCCGTGCTAGCAATCATTGGTTCCTTTCTTATTCAACGGATCATAAATCGTATAATAGCGCTAACATTAAACAGTGTTATCAACTCGATGCTAGGTCTGACTTGACAAACTCCTTCAACACCGCTGTGTTTGTATAAATACGTTAGTCTAATAATATTGGAGCTGTATGTGGGAGTAAACTCAGTGACTTTATCGATACTGTCTGTCCCTCACACAGGTAAATCATCAACTATCAAAGTTTAACTTTTTTTACTGACCAACTATGCGCCCATACCTTGTGAATACGGCCTCTGTTTCTATTTTACTTCAGGATGACTTCCTTTATTTTCACTGAGTAAAGGTTAGCATATGAACTGATTTTATATGTCCAATTAAGATACTTTTCCTAAATATATAAAAAAATATAATGATGACATACATAAATATTTGGCAGAGAAATTGCCCACCACGTGCAGTAACAATTGACAATATTAATTAAAAATAAAAAATTAATAAAGGAAAAGGAAAAAAAAAGAAATAAAGGAAGAGAGATGCACACAAAACGTACAAATCTATAGTACCAAACCCGTCAAGTCCTACCGGGGAGCAATCGTTGTTCTAGACCACTGGCGGATTCAAGGGGTGGGCACCCGGCGCGCTTCCCCTCTAAAATTTCCCGACCATTGTCACTGCCTATTTTCTTTTTTATATCCCCCCGCATCTTGAATTCCTGGAACCCGCCCTGTTCTAGACCACGTGTTTCCTGTCATAACGGAACAAGCTCTATCACCAGTCTGCAGCCTGTGTTCATCAGACAATATATAGTTGAAGTGCGAGACAAAAACTTAATTGTGTATATACAAAGCCTGCAAACTCCTATGATGTAATTTATCATCCAGATGTTTATTGATTTATAAGTAGTAGTAATACGAAGGCACGAAATCCTCGTGTTGAGGCAGTCACAAATAAAACTTAAACAATAGAATAAAATAACCAACAAAAAAGAAAGAAAAGTAAAAAAAAAAAGGCAACAACATAATCAATATTTTGTATGTACGCATTTTATAAGGAGAGAGATCATATTTCACGCTCTAAACCTTTGTCTTATCGCTTGGAAAAATGGAACAAATCAGATTTTTTACAGTTTACATTTTTAAATCGTGTAAAATTTATGTACTACGACACAAAACAAATATTGAACAAAGTCATTTCCAAGTATACAGAATAAAAGTTACAAAAGAAAAAAAATGAAATTAGATATAAAATAAAGAGCGAATACTTGTTTATCATTTTAACAATACATCTCGACCGAAAGTCCACAATAAACACAATAAATACATATTGATCATTTTTACAAGGTGATAAAAATCTGAAGAAAAAAAATGACAGTTTTCATCATGACACATTATTACAAATTGTATTGACATATTTCCCATTCTGGCATAAATCCGCATGCGCACTGCTTTGTGCTACTTTATATTCGATGATGAATGATGCAATCTATAATGAACAATCATACTTTCATAAAAGATGACTACGACGAAAGTGAAGAAAGTTATCATTCATTTGAAACAAACGTAGAACATGGAACATACCGATCAAGTTATGTCAATCAGTTCTGTGCTTGAATGCTGCTGCAGCCGTTATATTTAACCATATTTCAGACATGTATTCTGCGTTAGTTTCATATCATATATTGTATGCGGTGTCTGATTTTCGCTGATGTGCGGTAAGTTAAAATCGACCCGATGAAACATACGAAAATGACTTAAACACGTGTCACATACCGGAAGTTGTAATTGAGGGACAACCAGCAGACCCAGTGACTTGACATACACACACATGTAGTTGTATTTTTCAAAACAACAGATGGGCAAACTATTATTTTCTTTCAGAGGCAGTTTTTTTTAGATATGTTTGTTGACTAACCCATGTACCGTCTGGTCGCAACTGTACCGACCACATGTTACTGCTAATTAGGGGTTAAAATTGAATCAAAATTGCTATTAAAACTTATCTAAGCGCTCTAATGGTTGTATTTCAAATTCACTTAGCAAGACGCACAGCTTGGTTAAAGTCAAACTTTGATTTTAAAATAAGATTAGATTTATTATAGATATGTACAATTTAAAGTCACTGAAATGAAATGTATACGGATTTCTGATTTATATTCACTCAAAAATTAATTCAAGATATAAACAAGTATAATTCATATATCATTTAAGGGGAAGGTGCGATAACTACTAATGTTTACAGTCGGACACGGTTAAGAGGCAGGACTTAGTCGACTGTGTATAGATAACCACGGTATAATAGGTCTAAAGGAATGTATAACTTGCATGATGTGTGATTTGCTTTTCTCATGTTAACATGTTCCTTGTCTTGAGCTTTCATTATAAACAAATATGGTAAAATGTATAAGCTTTGTCTGTAAGTACAGCCGATAGTTATTATAACATATTGACGTTGAGTATATATATTCATCCTTTTGCCAGTACTCGATGTATTATTAGTGTTTCTATGATCAACGTTTAACACCCGCTTTTGTTTATTTAGAAAATCGATTCATTTGGGATAGTTATATGCTAAATATCAATTCAGTATATCAATTGTGTTAATTATCGCTGTCTGTTAACGAATTGCTCCAGTCGAAGCAGTTCCCTCCCTCGGGAACTCAAATATGGTGGGAAAGGATAGGGTCAAACCAGACATTTCGGCTTCAAATTGCTTGATATTGAAATATAATACGCAGCGTAATGAAATAATCCGCTTTGCAAGTATTTTATCGGAAAGATAATAACTCATTTTCATATGGCTCAAAATGTGTATTGATATTTGTATTAAATAATAGGTAATAGGTTTATCTAACTTACGTTTTCTTGGAAAATGCTCCAGACCTGCCATTACATGTATTATAGCATGCCCGGCGTTATCAATTAAAGTTTCGTACTTTGATATTGTTGAACTGGAAGCTATGGACAGTTAGATTTGGGGATATTTCAGATCATCTTTGTTGAAACGTTTCACTTGATTTATCTTTAATAATCCTAAAAGTACACATTTTCCTTTCCAAATGATTGCTATTGGTTAACAAAATATTCTTTAAACTCTAATCATAATTTCAACATTAGAATAGTAATTGTGAATTAATTATATAACATAATATATTCCTAGCACGGGAATGAAATGTATGAATTTGTTTTTATCATTTAAATAAAAATATTGAAAACAAATAATGTTACAATTCACACCTCAATGTACATGGGTAATGGAAATATAAATGAATGTTAAATCGATATGATCGTAATGCAAGTATGTCTTTTTTTCCTTCGAGCACTTTAAAATCTTAAAAACACAACACCACTAGTCAAACTTCATGGCGTGATCATGATGAGATATCCAAAGTGCAGTATTAATTGTACAACGCGGCACTCAAGGACCAGTAATTGGTGTCACATTTGTCTGTCTGCCAGAATCCTGACCATGAAGTGTTGAAATGGTGTAACAACGGAAATGGAATGTCGAGATTTATATGTGACGTCATTCATGACATACAACGTCATCTGAGGTAGACAAATCCTTTTGTGATCAAATTGGCTATGAGTGTCGTTATAAACAACGTCCACCATTGTTTATTGCATATCTGCCCGCTCTTGGCATCGCCCGCCGTGCCTCTCTTCCCGAAATTGGTTATCTCCTCTGAAAATACCAACAGTACAATTTATATGTTATGTGTTAAAAGTACATTTAAGAGAATATCTACATATATTATATTAAATATGGTACGTAGGAGTCTAAACACTCGCATACGAAATCAAATACAAACATATGATTAGTAAATATATGCATACATAGATAATCAAAGCGCTCAATGAGCCGAGAAAGAGCTATAATAACATGAAATAGCTATAATTCTAAACCCAGCGTTTAAGTAGTGATTGAAGCAAATAGAGGCAAAAGTCATATGACACCAAAAAACTCCACACGCTTTCCTGCAACCATATTTGCCAGTGAGTCAGTAGAACTTTCTCTCTGTTTGCTTCCTAATAATCTGGAGTAAGGGTCATGAACCCGATTTCATTCATAAGTTGCATACCTAAGTAGGTCATTCCCGTTCTTCAGTTCTAGTGAACCTGATGTATACATTTTATCTGCTGTTGAGTGTGTATAGAAATTGGCAGGATATTGATTATTTAAGATATTTGTATGTTTGCCTTTCTATTTCAAAGTTATGAAATGCTATGGGAGGAACCTAACTCTCCATTATGCAAAATACGTGTGAACTACTTTGGTAAATTACATATAATGAAGATTTTAAAGCTTGAAATGCTAGTAGATCTTCATGCATGTAAAGCGTATTGCTGTACTGATTAATAATTGTCAAGGATATTTTGTTCACGCTTAAAATTGATGTTTCCGGTGCAAAATAATGGTTAAAGAAAACATGTCAACAAACAAAAACACATTAAAAGCAGTTATGGTTATGATTAAAACGTTTATGTAACATATTCCACTCGTATTCGTTAGTACAGAATCGCATTGCATGGATACGCACTAAGGGGAGAGGTACAGTAAGTCGGTGGTGGAAAATATGCAAATCAGCAAAGTCAGGAAGGCCTGTTTTGGATTTCCAGCTACTGAAGACGGCGGGTCGCCGCCGTCTAGAAACTCGGTATTAAATCGTCAATTTAATCGCAGTCGGCAGAGTTATATATATTGTAATAAAGTGCGCCGTTGTTCAGACATACGCAGATGGTGAAACCGACTGTTATATACCATAGGTATTTATAACGTCCTGAAAGAAGTCTCAATATGCATCAAAAGGAAAAGAGTTTTGTTAAAATAATTTTATATTTATTTAACAAATTGTAATTCAGTCAGAATAGTTTATCACTATTGCGTGAATACGAGGAGCATGTTTCAACTAGTTGTCATGTCACCAAGCGATGGAGCGTTTTTTTCCCCGAAAGTATAGGAATATCTACTAATGAAAATCGTTAAAATACTCATTCGGTGCTGTCTTGTGTAATCATTCCTGAGTAGTTAAAAGTGAGGTTAAACAGGTCACTATGAAAAAATAGATTGTACAAGAAGCTAAACACCAAGGAATGATCAGGATCATGATTTACCCCCATGTCTAATACAAACTAATCTTTGGAGGATGTGTTATCCTACTGAAGCACAATATATACACTAAACATATCATGCTCACTTACCATTTAAAACAATTACTTTATGACTGGCTATCAACAGTTCAGAATTTCTACACACATATATTCCTGAGTCTGACGATTTGCTATTTCTTATTTCCAGAACACTGTTTAACTTTCGTTCCGATATTGAGCTATCCTTTTGAATACGAATCTTGTTGGATTGATATGATCTTAATAAATTGCCATCTTTAAACCAGTCCAGGTCTTGCGGGACGTCCAGTATACCGATAACCCTGCACACCAGGCGTATAGTCTCTCCGCTGTTCACAAACTCTTTTCCAGTTAGGATTATTTCTGGAAGAAAATATTGACAAGCATTAGCTAATTCCATTAAAAATGTGTAATAGTACAATAACGATTGATATGACACACATCTTATATTTAAGAAATTCAAATAATTTTCTGAACAAATTGTTTTACAAGTAAAAGTTTTATTGAAGCAAATAAAATGAAGACATAAAACACAAACGGTACCACATGATTTTTTTTATGCAGTTCAGACTGGCTAAATATCCGGCAATAACCTGGGACGTATTCATAAAGCTCCTTTGGAAAAGAATCCCTTAGTTTCTAAAAAAAATCCTTAAAATCACATAGATTTCCCTTAGTTATTAAGGATTTCATTTAGTCTTGTATATAAATCACCTTAGAAGATTTATTCCAGTTAAGGAATTATTTTCCTTAAAAACTAAGGAGCTTAATGAATTCGGGCCCAGAACTATCTATCTCATTAAAATCAGCTTCTGCATGCTAACTGAATCTGACCACATCGTGTAGAAGGTCGTCTCAGATTGAACTTTGTGTAAGCCAATCAATCGGCGCCTACCAAATCGTTAGGTATAACCAGAGGAAGTAAACGCATTAATGTATATGAATAAATAACAAGATGGGATTCTGTAGGGAGAACTACCACAAAGTCCCGAGGGTGCCAAATCAACTTCTTTTTACTCAGGCTTTAATTTCAGTAAGAACAGCAGTTGTTGAGGCATCCATTTTTAATGTGTCACATTACTGACTCCCAATAGGGTAGCGAGATATGTAAGCGGCCGGGTAGCTAAGTCGGTAGAGCATTCACCCTGTAAGAAAAAGGCCCCGGATTCGAGTCCCGGTCAAGCTTCACATTCTTCTCATCTTGTGACAAATGTTTTACCGAAGTCAGTCAGAAACGCGCTATTCAATTGGTTAAAATCGAGCACTTGTTTATGTATATAAATAACTTCAAAGGTCAACCTGACGTGCATACTGTTTTGGCCATTTTTTTCTTGAGACCGCTTTTGATCTAACCTGGCACGCAGGGGTTTTATTCAAATTAAAAAAGTATGGAATTACCGGTAACTGCTTTAACTTCATTAAATCTTTTTTTAAAAGACAGGAAAATACAAGTAAAGGTAGGGGAAACTTTATCAGAAACCAAAGACATACATATAGGTATCCCTCAAGGAGCTATTTTATCTCAACTTCTGTTTTCTCTTCTGGTTAATGATCTACCAATCAAATTAAGAGAATCGCGTATGACAACAAGTCAATTTGAAGATAATTCGGGAACGTGGCTTTATGGCCAGAACCTGAACCATCTGCAAAAAAGGCCCAATCAGGCCTAAACCATTTCAATAAATGAGCTGACGAATGGGGATTTAAAATAAGTAAAACTAAAACTAGCTATTATATTTGTAAACAAAAATCAGACAAGTGAAGACTTGAAATTGAGGGGTAGCCAAATTAAATTTCAAAAACATATTATTTTTTCAGGAATGTGGCTAGATCGAAAACTTACTTTCCAAAAACATAGTAACGATTTAGTTAATAGGTGCAACAAGGATTTAAATATGAGGATGTTGGGCGGGACTGACTTTGGATCGGACAAACAGAGTCTATATTTCGATTTTACGGTCGAGAATGTTTTGGACCCAGGAAAGGCGGTCAGGAGATCAGTCTGTTAGGCCCTTGAGACATGCATTCTGGATTGCCAGATGACCAATAAAATATAAGTATATATCCTCGGGGCCTTACGAGAGGGCTCATCCCCCCTTTTTTAGCTCATTATAAATTTTGAAATATATTTTTTTAATATATAAATTTTTGATGGACAGACATATACTGGATGGTACATGTGAGAGACTTCCACTGGGAGCATGGGGACTCTTCATTTATTGTATATAATGTACACATATATTTCTTAAATTTTTAGACCCGAACTGAGGCCGTTTGTTTGTCTAGAAGCGAAAGTTCTATTTTATAAGAATACGTTTTCATTTTTAGTCCACGACTGCCAGTGGAAGCCACTCTATTTCACACCAACCAATGCTTTGGCATTACCTTATATAAAATACATTTTAACTTTTAATTCGCCCTAGGACCGTGATAACACTTGGTTAAACAGTTTACCTAAGATCTGATCGGGATGATAATTGTTTTTTAAGATATATCTTATAAAGCCTCTTCAGGAGTATTCAATTGTTCTCCAGGGGCGTCTTTTCGATATCACAGTTTAATAAGCCGTCATTTTAATTTATTTTTACTCCTATGTATAACATTTTGTTATATATGGGATTGATTAACCTTGTTTTGTCACTTTAATTAATCATATCTGATTCTTTACATACACGGTGTGAAATACTGTCCATCAAATCATTCCCAATACAACTAGGACTATGTCCATTTAATTTCATCTTATTTTTACCTTTTTTATGGTACTAGTACAATTGTACATACATTATAACATCTCTAGTCTAGTCAAGGTTGTTTACCTTGCCAGAACTACCCGAAAAGTTTGGCTAATCATTTATATGAGTTATATTTAATTTTTATTGTACATAAATGAAGTATTAGATAAAAACATTTTATGAGAAGGATTATAATAAAATAACCTAAATAAAAAAGAAATAAAAGAATTACGTAATAATAAGTGTAAGAAATAAAAGAATTACATAATAATAAGTGTAAGAAATAAAAGAATTACGTAATAATAAGTGTAAGAAATAAAAGTATAAAAATACATAACCTAATATAGAGAACCACTTAAACACCATTTTCATCTACACTTCTTACAGCATGAATTAATCAACATATTCTTAGATGAACTCTCATATATAAAAACATCTTTTACATACTATAAACGCCTTCTTTTAACCTCGCCAAAATGACGTGGTCAAAGTGCGAGTCTAAATAAATTTTAAATCAATCAAATCTGACGTGACCTTTAATGCGATGTTGTCAGATTCTAATCGCGGAGAGTCGAGGATTTTAATGAGATTGAAAACTATTAAACTAGGTATTACCTGGCATGCTATATGGCGGAATCACTGTAGAATCTGAAACAGAAATACGACACATCAAAACACTTCTGCTTCGTCATATATTTACAGATAATTTAAATATCACGAACATTCTCCCAATCAATCATTAATCATGTTTGTACAAAATGATTTATCATTTTTTTTTCTAATTTATTTTAGGTCGACAGGGTCCATAGGGAACACCGAAGTGACATGCGCAATACTGTCTTCAGCTTCGTAAATTAATATTTCGTTCAAACAAAAATGATTTCATTTGACGAATTTCTTAATTTAAACGAGATAAATCAATAAATTAAGACTAGGATTTCTAAAAAATCCATACGTTGATGATGGTGCTAACATGTTCAGTTACTCCTATCGTTTGCTTTAATCATTTGTTGTCCTTTTATAATATTCCTTTCCATTTCATTTTTGCAAATGTTGTTTTGTATTGATTTTGTACAAACTTATTAAAGCATTCTTTGTGTTTGAACATAAATGTTACCAAATACGTGTAATATTGACATATATAAAGGCGTCGAGATACTAAATTCATGTAAATACTGAAATTTGGGTGCTATTTTATGTCTTTTTGTTTACCTATTTGTGGAATGTTCTGTTTAATTACTTCATAAATCATGAAATGCGAAGTAAGATTATCTCAACCCTGACTACAGAGTCTTCTTATTATGCCAACGGTGACGAAAGCCTTCTCCAATACAAATGCATGTCTTGAGAACGGCACATGTTAAAAGACACCGGAAGTTGACAACTGCATCATATAGTGCATTAATTAGTGCATGTCTTTATAGATATCTTTATACAGTCAATACTTATCAGGAGTAACGACATACATGAAATACCTACATAGTTTTAAGAATTCGTATCCTAAGACTTTAGGGATTGGATTAAAAAAATAAGCAAGAGTTAAAGAGATAACTAGGGTGTTAAAACGTTACTTTAATATTGTATTGCGTTCTAATTCATTCCTGCAAATTACCGAGGCAACTCATAAAACAACTAAGTATGGTAGCCGTGATACACTTATCACAGATTGATCAGTTGTTTGACGGGTATACAACACTGCCAAGTTCACGTTATCTTGCGAAACTTCTCCGTAATAATGTTAAACGCAGAGATAAAACATTCAAGTGATTTATCGTGCTATCAGTAAAAGAGGGAGAGAAAAATGTATCAGTGCACAGCTTCAATCACCTCTTTGCATGCTGTGTTCATAATTTGACTCTCAATCCGCCATATTGTACCCTATAGAGCTCACTTCGAATATAGCTCGCTGGTGTAAAGCTCTATTTGGTGGGAAACAACAATAACAACAACAACAACAATAACAAAAACATATGCAAATTGAGTACAGCTTCCATACTCTTTGATCAAAATGATGGTATAACAGAGTCATACGAAAACCAAGTACCCGGACGTGAGTAATTTAGTCAAATGATTTCATGTCCCTCGTTGAGGAAAATGCTTATTAATTTTGGTGCCGATCATCTATTAGTACAAATATTGTCATCGTATCCTTTTAATATAGTTGAAATAGTTTTAAAAAAAAGTAACAACCTACAAAGAAACGATACAACACCATCACCATCATCATTTTACAAACCTCCGTTGCTGATCATTACCACAAAAAATCAATACTTATCACGAGTAACGTCATATGTATAGTCAATACTAATCATGAGTAATGTCATATGTATAGTAAATACTAATCATGAGTAACGTTATATATATTGTCAATACTTACCGCGAGTAACGTCATATGTATAGTCAATACTTATCACGAGTAACGTCATATGTATAGTCAATACATATCACGAGTAACGTCATATGTATAATCAATACTAATCATGAGTAACGTCATATGTATAGTCAATACTTACCGCGAGTAACGTCATATGTATAGTCAATACTTATCATGAGTAACGTCATATGTATAGTCAATACTTATCATGAGTAACGTCATATGTATAGTCAATACTTATCACGAGTAACGTCATATGTATAGTCAATACATTATCACGAGTAATGTCATATGTATAATCAATACTTATCATGAGTAACGTCATATGTATAGTCAATACTTATCAAGTCAATACTTATCATGAGTAACGTCATATGTATAGTCAAGACTTATCACGAGTAATGTCATATTGTTTGTCAAGACTTATCATGAGTAACGTCATATGTATATTCAAGACTTATCACGAGTAACGTCATAAGTATATTGAAGACTTATCACGAGTAACGTCATATGTATATTCAAGACTTATCATGAGTAACGTGATATGTATATTCAAGACTTATCACGAGTAACGTCATATGTATATTCAAGTCTTATCACGAGTATCGTCATATGTATAGTTAAACATATCACAAGTAACGTCATATGTATAGTCAATACTTATCACGAGTAACGTCATATGTATAGTCAATACTTATCACGAGTAACGTCATATGTATAGTCAATACTTATCACGAGTAACGTCATATGTATATCAATACTTATCAGAGTACGTCATATGTATAGTCTATACTTATCATGAGTAACGTCATATATATATATTCAATACTTATCACAAGTAACGTCATATGTGTAGTCAATACTTATCATGAGTAACGTCATATGTAAAGTCAATACTTTTCACAAGTAACGTCATATGTATAGTCAATACTTATCAAGAGTAACGTCATATGTATAGTCAATACTTATCATGAGTAACGTCATATGTATATTCAATACTTATCATGAGTAACGTCATATGTATAGTCAATTCTTATCATGAGTAACGTCATATATATATATTCAATACTTATCACAAGTAACGTCATATGTATAGTCAATACTTATCACGAGTAACGTCATATGTAATACTTATCACGAGTAACGTCATATGTATAGTTTATACTTATCACGAGTAACGTCAAATGTATAGTAAATTCAAAACCGAATGAAAACCAGTACCGTTAACTCGATCTTTGATAAGTCGATTTCTATGCATACCTAGATCAGGAGTGGCGGTCCCAACTTTATTGCCTATATATCCCATATTAAAATATGTATATATATATTAACACCGTCTTTTAATCATAAGCTACATCTTAAACAGAGAGACAGGCAGACAGACAGGAGGCGGACTTATCTCTCCGACATTTCTTTGATCGTCATAACTCCAAAATACACTTTAGACACAATAATATAATTTCAACCCCACGATAATTGAATGAGATGAAATAACCCCGTAATATCAAAATGTAACTCCGTAACCCCCTAACACCTTTTGGGCATGTACATATCAGAATTGGACACAGGGTTTTGGCAATGGGACGTAAATCTGAAATTTCCGGAATTTACCGAACGTAGGGTGTAGGGGCAGACCGACCATCTATGAAAATTGTCAGCGAAATAAAAATAAAAAAAATGTTAAAATGTGGTTTAACGTGTTGAGAACACGTCTTGTGTCTTTAATGGGATGGTAGTGAGGCATACGCCGCTTCCGTTTCCAGTTAGACATTTTTTTTCATGACAGGCTCTTCGTTACTACTGCAACCTGAATGCATATCTTGTCGACGTGTTTAAATGCAATAAAATTAAACGAACACTGCATCTTATTTCTTTCCGAAAAAGAAAATCAACAAGTACTCCGAATACAGCTTCTTATTTGTACGAAAGCTATACTCGGCGAATACAGCTACCACGGGAGCTGTATACAAATACATATTCGAATAAAGCTACCTGGGGAGTTATATTCGAAGTGAGCTGTATAGGGTGCGACACCGCAACGTTTTGTGAACACTTTCATTTTATGCATGCATACAGTTTTATAAGCTTTACTTTAAAGATGCATTCGGCTCAAATTTCAAATAAATATTTGATTTGAAAGTTCTTCACTTTTTGAAATATAACGGGTAGATCTATATAACGATATCTGCGTAAATGTACCATTACAAGACTGTCGGTGATACAAGTATATTCAAAAAACAAAACCTTGTCACGGGAGTTTTTCGGAAATGCGTCCGCCATTATCAAAAGGCTCGCTAGTAATTTATTATGCATACAGTTCTGTAAGTTCACATGGCAAAAGGTCACCGATAAAAAAATGGTTGAATGTCAGTTTTTCGTGCCTATTATTCCAACAAAGTAAAGCATGAACGTGCTTTTTGTGATTTTAAAGATTACAACATAGGGAAAATGGTTTATGTGTGCTAGCAGTAAATGCCTCTAACTATCTAATATTTCTCATAAAAGGGGGGCCTCCGTGGCCGAGAGGGTAAAGTCGCTGATTTAAACTCTCACTCAGCCCCTCACCGCGTGGGTTCGAATCCCGGCAGGGTCATTCGGATTTTCACGTGAGAAAGCCTTCAAGTTGGCTTGCAGTATGTCGGTGGTTCTACCCAGATGCCTCCGTGCATTCAGGGTCTTCATCCACCTGTAATTAGCTGGACGTCGCTCTATTACTAAAATACTGTCGAAGCAACGGTAAACTCAAATAGTCAAGTCAAAGAAAAAGTGAATCTACCACGCCCATGAGTTGTGGATAAGGAAAGCCCACCCGTGGGTTGAGATACGTCCAAAAAACCGAGGCTTGCCTTATAATGTCGATGTAAAATGCTATCTCAGCCCCCCATAGCAAATATAATTGGGCGAACAAAACTTAATATTCACGACGTTTCCGAATGCGATCGGATTTTTCCGACTCTTTTAATTTATCTCTTATGTACTAGTCAGTTAAAACAAGTCGGCGATTTCTTTTCAAAGGTTTTCGTTATATTCATATAATCTTTCGACTTTTCTGGGAATATAAATATTGCAAGCTTTATTTTCACACAGTACAACTTTGAAATTCTGTTAAGATTGAAAGGGATACTTACTGAACCGGATGTTGATGATTTAGTTAGTTTAAACATATTTTTTTTATTCACATTCATAGAACAGAACAGAATATTTTATTTCAGACTTGTACATAGTACATTGTCTACAAACAATTTATATGTATCAAGATATAACACACGTGATTAAGGCATATCGTCTCACCTCTTTAAAGTTTACAAAGTACCTAGTT